>OX383958.1:7361108-7558053 GCA_947532105.1 Athrips mouffetella
TTCTATTTTATCTTGTATTTTAACAAAAGCACTAAATAAAAACTTTTTGAAACACTTGTAACAATAATATTCAAAGATGATAAAATTGTTTTCAGAAGAATGTAATGAATGTTGTGCTCATAAAAATAGAAGTACCTACTACAACCACAACTCTGTAAGTTGATCTTC
The DNA here is from genome assembly GCA_947532105.1 of Athrips mouffetella. Lineage (NCBI taxonomy): Eukaryota > Metazoa > Arthropoda > Insecta > Lepidoptera > Gelechiidae > Athrips > Athrips mouffetella. The sequence goes on from OX383958.1 coordinate 7,361,277, forward strand.
TTCTTTTCGAGTCAATAGCAAAATTTACTATAAAAGCTTAGCTCAAAAAGTAGCCACATCAATATTGCCTTCAAAAAGGTCCCTCCGAGTGCAGAAAACTGGAGAAGTAGGACACGACAGCAAGTGTGTCATGGTTTGCATCATAGTTGATCTTATACCTATAGATATAGTAGCCAGAAACATGCAAATACGTATAGAATTCCAGTGTACCTACTTTACAAATCCAGCCCATCTATTTACTATGTCCTTAGCATTCATGTCTGAATGATTATCTGAATGGGTCTTTGTTTAATCAGTCAACGACCGAAAGAAGATAAAATGTCTTATTAAATATACATCAAAGAAAATGAACACTGTCCTCGAATTATGTTAATACATATCTCTGTCCAAACTTTTCCTTAGCAATTAATTTATGAAAATTTTCGACAAAAACAAAATTTGCCTGTATAATTTTTTTGTACTAGAGTGTAGCATAATGACTGTTATTAAACAATTTGCTATGTTTTTGCTTATATAATACAAATTTTTTGGGGTTCCCTACGCAAAGGGTGAAAAACGGGACCCTATTACCTGTGCTATTACTATGCCTCTGATGTCTGTCTGTCAGTGGGCTGTATCTCATGAACGGTAACAGATAAACAAATCAAATTTTCATAGGTTATGTATTTCTGTAGCCGCTAGACAAACATATAAAAAAATAAAGGGATAAATTAAGGGGGCTCCCACACTAAAAACCTGTTTTTTGTCCGATTTGCTCGATTTTTCTTTTAGCTCTATCTTGTAAACGGGAACACTTATAAACGTGATAATTGGTGTGTTTATAGTGCATAAGCTATAGAATAACAAAAAATTATAAAAAACTAGTCAAAAGCGTCTCGGAATCACGCATTTTTAATAAAACTCTGCGTGACTGCGCGTCCATAACTAGTTGTACGGAACCCTCGGGGAGCGAGTACGACTCGCACTTGGCCGGTTATTTATAAGATATAGGAATTGGAGTAAAGTTTGTAAAAGTATTTTATACGCTCCTTTCAGCCTCTGGGTCTATATTGGTCCCTCAATTAGCAATTGATTATTGAACTCCAACGTTCTTGCACAAACGTGGATTGCCAACGCATTTTCATAAACTAGACGCTTAAAAGTTGTACTGAAAGATTTTTTTTTAATTAATTCAGATTCGTATAATAAGACGTAGAGTGCTCAAATTATAAATCAATGATAACGTCAGAATATTATTTTTGTTAAAATATTTTTAATATTTTGCTTTTCCTTTTAAAAATATATCAACGCCACAAACATCGAAGGTCATGGTAAATTCCCTGTCGTTCCTGTATTACAAAAAGAAACTATTCAATATCTACTATTATTACGGTATTCAATAAGTAGTGACAATGACTCAGAAAATAAACGACTATTGATAAACTAATACTGTACTTTTCTACGTAGCTTTAATATATTTTTGACGAAAAAATAAAGCTTTAATGTATTCCTACCAAAGCTCTCCGTATGGGATCTATGAGTTCGATTTTGCTTCCGTATCTGTTTCTCCTTCAGTGTTGAGGAAAATATAGAATTAATTATCAGTTTAGGACTGTCAGTTAAATCTACTTAATGGGGAGAGTGATCAACTTGTTCAAAGTCGTTTGTTGAATTATATCTATCTAAACTATAGTTTGCCTCTATTTTTAAGTTGCTTGCTGGATTGGCTGATTAGCTGTTGAACTTTATCTCATTATGTACACGATTACTAAGTATTATGGTCAAAGTTTTTGATACCATGTCATGCTGTACGTACACATTTTTGGGCAACAATCTGGATCTAAGTGTTAAATAGTTTGTCTAACCATAATGTGATTGTTATCTGTTGTGTTCGTCTTTTCAATAAATAAATAAATAAATACCATCCATAGATGTATTAAAAAAGCACCGCTTCGCCCATCTTTTTAGTGAAATAATCTTTACTGTCAATACTCATAAACATCAAAAGACTTTACAGCCAAAATGTTGTTCGTTCTCATTACTTATTGAACTCGTACTAGATGAATACTTGTACATAACATACATGCTCGCGGTTTAGGGTACTTTTAATCTGGCCTTTATTTAGAAGGTCCTGAATTTGGTCCTGGTACGTTCACCTAGGCCTTCCCCTTCCAACGTTTTCATTCACTCTCGCCTGGTAGATCTCTTTCGTCAATCTTCGTTCAATTATCCTCTCTACATGACCAAACCCACAGACCTAGCAAAAGCGCGCTAACGCTTACCAAACCATCTCAGCATCCCTTTCTCGATTTTGGTCACTACGTCATCTTTTACGCTACAACGTTCTCTTACGAGTATCACACTATTTCTACTCCTGTCACTCAATTTAACACCAATCATATTCCTTAGCGCTCTCATTTCTACTGAATTAATTCTACTTTCATGATTCTTCTGCCATACCATGCCATACCCAGCTTTCACTGCCATACATCAGTGTTGGTACCGAATACTTGTATCCTATACTATTAAACGAGAAATATTTGTATATAAATATATATATTTGTAATCAGATTCTCGAAAACGGCTATAACGATTTCGATGAAATTTACCATACGAGGACGGAAAATCAATCTAGCTAGGTCTCATGTCTGGAAAAATTCGTTTTCCCGTGTTTTAAGCATTCGCGTTTTAGATAGAAATCTACAGCACCATCTGTTGGCGGATAGCATGCTTGCTCACCCGATGATATTTTGATGTTAAGGCGGCTATTATAGAGTGAAGCTCGGTCGCCCAGGTACTTAATAGATAAATTGAGTTAGTATTCAACCCTGCACAATTTAACATTTAATGCATAGTGCATGTTGATAGAGTTACGGGAAGTACTTGACACATGCGCGTCCCGTTATTTGCTCAAAATGCATATCCCCTACTAATGTAAGGTGTTTCAGAAATCAGATATTTTTATTAACACTAAGACATCACAACACAATTCTATAAAAAATACAATAAATATGTAGCAACATCAAATAAATATTATCGTAAGGGTAGAATACAAAAGTAGAAAAAAAAAATCAAAACAGTGCTGTGACATCGGCAGTGATAAAAGGGCCTCACTCAGCAAAAGCCGCAGCACGCATGCTGCGACGCTGGTTTTCAGTGGACCCTGCGCTGAGTGAGGCTGTTTCTTGTTCAAATACAAATATGTTTATAATTAATTTAAAAAATTGACAAAAGTAGATTTACAAATGGACCCCACACAGGGCAAGCCTGAAATCGTACGTTCGTATCTTTATTTTCGTGGTTTACAGATTGAGTAACATAAACAACATACATATTTGAAAGACTCATTTTCAAACGTCGCATCAATATGCAATAATTAATCGTATTTCAGTGGTTACAGATTTGAATAAAGATCTTGGCCTAGAAACAAAGTCACTTTTTAGTACCGTAAACGCTAATAGAAAATAATAAAAATGTTGCGTGACAGCTAATAAAAATTCTATATCTAAATTTTGACACTATTCTATTATAGAAAGCAAATCTTGAAAAGAGCTAAGATAAGAAAGAAAATCTTGAACATTACTTTGTATTCGTATACATATATCACTCACTCTTTTACATATTCGACCACGAACTTTCAACTTCTGGGATGCACACATAACAACGCATTTACTCTTTATATATACCGAAGAGGCACACCGTAAGGCCGATATTTTACTGGGACACCACGGTGGCGCGACTGGTTGCGCCACTGGTATCCGTAACTAGACACCAGTAAAGACACCAGAGTCGCCACACCCTGCGGCCACAGTATTAAGGGCTATATTTCACTGGGAGTGGTAGCGCGACCAGCATCTGAACTGGTTGCGCCACTAAATTGGTTGCGCAACCAAACGGACACCAGGTGAGTAACTCTCTATACAGGGTGTTAATTTAATTGCGTGCCATAGCTTAAGGGGTGTTTCAGTAACAATAAAGGAACACAAAAAAAATATAAAATAAATCCTTTTTTTTCACATTTTTTTTTATTTTTTTTCTTATTTTATTTTCTTGATAATATTTTAGGATGTGCATCTGTCCAAGACACTGAACAACTTTTCCCAAGGAACATAGGTCGAAATACGAAAAACATTTTTCGACTTCCCATACAAACTGCATCAGCTGACAGCACATTTTAGTATGGGAGGGCGAATTTTTTTTTCGTATTTCGACCTATGTTCCTTCGCAAAAGTTGTTTAGTATCATGGGCAGATGCACACACTAAAATTTTATCAAAAAAAGTAAATAAAAATAATAATAAAAAAATACGAAAAAAAAAATTGATTTTTTAAATATTTTTTTTGTGTTCCTTTATCGTTACTGAAACACCCCCTAAGCTATGGCACGCAATTAAATTAACACCCTGTAGAGCTGTATACATTTTGTTGGTAGCGGCGAATGGTTGCGCTGCCATGGTGTCCCAGTGAAATACCGGCCTAAGTCACACAGGTTGATTTGGGTAACCAGTCGGAGTAGGATACAGGCAACGAGTCGCCGGCCAAAGTAGAGAACGAGAAAGAGAAGGTTAGTCGATTCGTAAGCTCACCAGAATTTCGGTCACCTGTTCAGTCACCCTTACCGCAGATTACAACACTGGCCAAATGTCCATGTACACACGGCCGCACAACGGTAGAAACACTTTTGGACCTTATGGCGCGGTAATAGAGTTGAAAAAGTTTCTACCGACAAGCGGTTGACCGTACATCAAATTCTTTATAATTTTGCACCTAACAGCTAACTGTAGCTCTTTCACCTTAGTCACCTTTCTGTAACTGTATTTAACTGGAAATTAATAATTATTTTAAGACACCAACAGCGACAATTTTTCGTTTCACTGCACAAAGTATTTCCACATTCTGAATTGTTTGAGAAGGTTTTCGTTTAGTATTTGCATTTTGCATACGAAAAAACACGTTACCTTAGTAGTGGTGATCCAGTTCAGGTGTTCCAGGAAATTACTGTGACTCCGTCTTGGTACAGTTCCTGACACAACACGACCTCAGCCATTTGCAAGTTGACGAGCCATGTGTCGTCTCATGCGCTATTTGGTTCATTTATATAAGAGCCTCAAGTTAGGAGTAAGTAAACATGTTTGTTTGATTTTAGGGTTCCGTACCCAAAGGGTGAAAACCGGGACCCTATTGATATGCCTCCGATGTCTGTCTGTCTATCAGTGGGCTGTATCTCATGACCCGTAATAAGGATACAGTTGAAATTTTCACAGATTATGTATTTCTGTTGCCGCTATAACAACAAATACAAAAAAAAATACAGGGGCTGCCCTACTAAAAAAAGTGTTTTTTTTTTTGGGATTTCTGCTTGATTTTTGTTTTAGCTCTATCGTAAAAACGAAAACACTACCTACAAGCGTAAAAATTGGTATGTTTATATAGTGCATAAGCTATAGAGTAAAAACATATAAACTCCGTGATGCCCGTGTCTGCCCGGCTCTTGTCTGCTGAGCCTTTAAGTGGTAAAAAGAAACTGTAATAAAGAGGAAGAAAGAACTTTCAAAGATTCTACAATGTGTCTGACTTAAACGGTAGATTCTAACTATTAAAGTGAACAACTTTTCCCAAGGAACGTATGTCAAAATACGAAAACAAAATTCTACTTCTCAAACAAGTTGCATCAACTGACAACACATTTTGGGAGGTCGATTCTTTTTTCGTATTATGACCTATGTTCTTTGGGAAAAGTTGTTCAGTTCCATGGTCAGAATCTACCGTTTAAGTTTAAGCAGTTGGTCCCCAGACACAGTGTATAAGTATTTGAAGGCTGTGGTCTCTGCCTAAGAGTAGTCATGCTATGACTGGACACTTCATAACACAAGATAGCCATTAAAAATTTACATTTGGTTGTGAGCATCGACCGCGCTCAGATCTCAATTTGCATGGTAATGCCTCCCATAACACTGTTTAAACAGTATCTGCTTCAACCATCGACTATGAAATCACTCATGAATATTTACTAGTTTTTACGTCGCCCAATGAAAATTCTGTGTAATCATAAAATTGAAAAGGTTCTCGGAAATTTATGGGTGAACCTGTATATATGTAGGTTGTACTCATGTTGTACTATTACATGTAATCAAGAAGCATTGAAGCTCATTTTTCGAAGTGGTGATCCGTGTCGTATCATAAATTGATTGTTAAATGTCTTGTCTTGTGTGATTGATTGTTAATTGTTAATGTTTTTCATACTTTGTTATCGATATTAGTCAATATTGCTACTAAGTTTTTTTTTGGAAAATGTAAGTGTACAACTCTCCCTTAGAATCATAGGCAAGAGTACAAGAAAAAATATTTGCCTCTCCATACAAACCTTGCGCTGAGAAGATGGTTTTAAACATGTTGACCAGGTAGGGTACATTTCGTGGTAGCAGAGCGTGGTTGTCAACTTGTGAACAGGCCCAAATTCCTTATTCGACTACCAAGGCTCCGTCTTTAGCATTACCTTCGCGAGAATTGAAGATAAGATGTCAGTTAATAATTCTAAGTTCGGCGTATCGCAGACAAAGTCCCAGATTCACTAGTCTTAGTCTACCACAAGATGTGAATTACATTGCGTACACTTCCCTGGTAGCCTTAGGCTGAATTCCATACACAAAGGTTGTCAGTGTTCTGGTATGTATAATGCTTAGGCTCAAACACTAGGTAGATAATTAATTAACAAGACAAGCCCGTTGGTGTGGTTGGAAGTGAGCCTGATTTCACGCCGTGGGCCGCGGGTTCGATCCCCGCCCAGGGCAAACATTTGTGTTTGAACACAAGTATTTGTTCTGTGTCTTGGTGTTATTTATCTATTTATGTATGTATATCAGTCTCTGGTACCCATAGTACAGGCTTTGCCTAGTTTGGGATCAGATGACCTTGTGTGAAATGTCCCCAATATATTTATTTATTTTTATTTATTTAATAAATCAAATCCTAGCTACCTTAAAGCTGAGTTTTGCAAATAGACGACGTACGATTTTCCTATCATGAAAGCGCTATACCTACTAGCTAAGCTATTATTTCAGCTAAGACACGATTCTAAGGAATGTATGTGATTAAGACGTTGTGTGTGCTTACTATTGATAGGCCAACAACCACAGTTGGTTATTGGCTTATCAATAGTGTAAGGCAAATGATGCATTATGCAAATCATACTGCATGTTTAAATCATGCTTTTCAAATATATATTTACACCCATTTGGAAAATCATAACGGATGAATGGAGAACCTCAGTCAAATAAACAACAAAACTATCTAAAGGAGAACGACGAAAAAAACCGGTCAAGTGCGAGTCGGACTCGCGCGCCGAGGGTTCCGATATACCTGTAGTTATTATAAGAAGCAATAAAGTCCATTTTCAAGACCGCAAAACTAAATTTGTTTGTAAAGGTTTTTTGCAGATTTCTTAAAAACTGTGCAACGTAGAAAGATCGTTTTATTTTTTCTGTAATACATACATAAATTTCTATCGACTGTAATTACTTAATTATTATTTTTCCTTTCACTAACTTCGGAGATAAGGGGGGCGGATGGTATTTTTTTTCATCCCATCTATTCGAAAATCGCTGAACGGTTCGTCAATAAAGGCGAACAAAATAGCTGTTTTCTGCAAGAGACTTTCGTAGTGGGTAAATGGGATTTAAAATTAGAATTTGAATTTAGGTCCACCATAGGGATATTTTAGGTCAACCATAGAAATCGAACCAATATATTGTATGAAAAATGATACTGGCTGGTTGCACTATTAAAATTATTATGAATATAAAAAAGAAATATACTTGAAATGTAAACAAGACTACCAACCAAAGAGGTTCTGTTCCTAGTCGATACAAAAATGTCAATAAAATTTTCAGTGGTTACAAATAATACTTAATATGATTTTTAGTATTGTTTCATCAAGTAATAATATCGTAATGGTATTTTTTGTTTAAGATTAATGACGAGTGTGACTTAATGAGCCTCTTATTCTTTTCTCTTAGAGGGATGAAAAGTAGAGTGTATTACGCGGCAGCAAAAATATTTTTACCTTGGGCGACCTATTGAATCCCTCGCTACGTTCAGGATTCTACTTTAGAATCCCTCGCCATGCTCGGGATTCTACTCAAGAATCCTTCACTTCGTTCTGGATTCAAAATAGCGCCCTCGCCTTAAAAATGTTATTTTACAGCCTTGTGATACAATCTACTATTGTCATTTTTCATCATAACTTGAAAACTAAGAGTTGCCCTTTCATTTCATACCCTACTTAACCTAGTAACGACAATTTGAAATTTTGGGCCCCCTTTACATTAATAATAATAACTTTTTTTTAAAATTTTCATGTTTAATTAGGTTGGGCAACCATATTCTAAAACTGTTCCAAATTTCAAGTTGATAGCAAGAGTGGTTGCTGAGATATACAGGTGTGACAGACGGACGGACGGACAGACAGACAAAGTCATAAGAGTTCCTTTTTTACCATTTTGGTATCGGAACCCTGAAAACGAGATATTGCCAAAAATACCTCTCTTCTCTCTCTCTCTCTGTCTTTTAATTATTGTAGTCTCTGGCTTTGGGACATGGGCCCAACACGTAGAGGCCGTTATTATTATTAATGTTTTTTTTGAGAAACAGTTTCAGTTTTTAAGCTCAACTGTGAAGTGAAACGTATGTTTGAATATCTGTTGAATATATAATAATTAATTAAGACTAAAAACTTAAATTTACTAGTAAATTAAACTCCAAATAACATAAGGTGTTTGTGGTGTTTGAGGGAAACTGTAAAATCAAAAATCACTCGGTGAGACTTTCATAGTTTGGTTAGAACTTTGCAGGATTAATCACCTGATTATAAGTAAGATGATTTCGTGACTTGGAAGGCACACTAAGTCGTTGGTCCGGATTCTATATAGGGTGACTTTTAAATATTGGGGGACATTTAAATTTTTAAATATTGGGGGACATTTCACACAAGTTCATCTGATCCCAAACTAGGCAAAGCCTGTACTATGGGTACCAGAGACTGATTTACATACATAAATAGATAAATAACACCCAGACACAGAACAAACACTTGTGTTCATCACACAAATGTTTGCCCAGGACGGGAATCGAACCCGCGGTCCACGGCGTGTGAGGCAGGCTCACTACCAACCACACCAACGGGCTTGTCAATTTTAATTAGTTCTTGATAGAAAAAAGTATAAATGTATTCATGATACTGAACAACTTTCCCCAAGGAACATAGATCGAAATACGAAAATCAAGTTTTGACCTCCCATAGAAACTGCATCAGCTGATAGCGCAATTCGTATGGGAGGTCAAATTTGGTTTTTCGTATTTCTACCTACGTTCCTTGGGTAAAGTTGTTCAGTATCATGAGTACATGCATATCGTTTGCTATCAAGAACTAATTAAAAGTCATCCTATATACCAAAAATATCAGAGGGAGGTCAGAAGCCATTGGCTATTCAACAATAACACCAGAGTTTGTGATTTCGGTATTATGATGATGATTTATTAAGGAGTAGTGATAAATCCTACTGCATGAAATTTATGTAAATCGCTTCACTCGAAAATTTCCTCCGTGCTAATGTTCAATATCGGCGAATGGCAGAGTATATATATTCTATATGGGAGTCTTGCACGAGACTGCTTAATGGGCTCACAATTCGAATAGTTAATGCTATCCCAACCGAGATAGAGCTGTTGCTTAAGGGCTCCCGCACACGACCGAGAATCGGTGGGCGATTATCGGCCAGGACAAGGACGGAAGATTCAGGTGATAACACGTCAGAGCGGGATGCCGACAAAAAATCGGCCACCGATTCTCGGTCGTGTGCGGGAGCTCTTATCCACGTTACGTTATTTTTGCTTGTATTATTTGTCTAAGCATAAGGTGCTTTACGGCACAAGCCTCCCCAAACTCTTTTCAGTGAGTTGTGACATGTGCCACTTCTTCCTTATTTTTTTATCTTTCCTGATATTTCAAGAAGTGATTCTGTCCTGAAACCGAACAACTTTTCCCAAGAAAAATAGTCGAAATACGAAACATAAATTTCGACACGCCGGCTCGTCTGTCTCTGCCTAAAAAAAAACTGCATCAGCTGACAGCATGTTTTGTATGGGAGGTCGAATTTTTTTTCGGTTTTTAACCTATTTTTCTTAGGAAAAGTTTCAAGGGCAGAAATGCGTCTTAAAATATCCAGTGATAAAAAATAACGGTGCATAATTTTATCATATTATTTTAATTGTTTTTAATTTTTTTTAAATCTATATCTAATTTTTAATTCTATTTCGCCATTTCTGTTGGTCTATGTGAGAGAGAATAATAATATCAACCAGCTTGGTTCGGTTATCTTATTTCACCTCTACTGCCTTACATCATAGTGACTAATCGGACGTCGTCTTGTGGCCAGCAGAAGTGCAGCCGTTGGTAACTTGATTTCATTTCACATTCCAATTTCGATGTGTGTTAGTCAGTCTCCAGGATCAGGATGTCAGGTCAGGATGGGTGACCGCTGCAAATAAGAAAACAAAGTGTTCTTATCATGACGGTAAAGAACATTTACATCTCTCATATTCGATAAGTAGGTCCTTATTACCCCCAAATGGGGCTTGTAGGTGACCAATTAGCGCTCTAGAGTAATAATGTAGCTAGAAAAGCCCTAGGGCGGTAAGTAATTGTAACGCCCGGCAGCACCTCCACCTCCACGCACGGCTCCGCCTTGATGGCCGCCTCCAGCAGCGGGGCGGCGGGCGTTTTAATTACTTACCGCCCTGGGGCTTTTCTAGCTACATTATTACCCTATAGCGCTAATTGGTCACCTACAATTTGGTGGTAATAAGGACCTACTTACCTCACAATCGAGATGTAAAGCAGAGTAGTTAGCTCGGGTGTAAGCATCAATTGCACCCTCGAACTATAGGACCCCTCGCTGCGCTCGTGCGCCTAAATATCTTGGGCTGCAATTGATGCCTTACAGCCCTTGGCTACTAATCTACTATTAATACTAATTCTGAAACTGTTTGGTGGGTAAAGTGTCGTAGTGATTTAGTCAAGTAAATGTTTGATTTCAATTTCCAAATTTGCAAAATCTATAAAAGTACTTGATACGAGGTGTGATGTAGCTAGAATAATACTAATATAATAAGAAATGATCTTTGTCGGCACTTCGGTGATGGAATTTATTGCCCTGGTTAAAAGATATTATTTTTTACATCAAGACATAGTGATGTAGCTATTTATTAACTACCATTACACAGCTAAGCAGATAACTTACGTCATGTACCCGTCATAGGGGTGGAATGGGTGGAATAGTGCGTTTAATATGACACAGGCAGAAGTTAACGCAATTTAAATGATCAAGGGATCGTTGAGATATACAGTCTTGTAATTCGTAGCTTTTATCCCTCAAGTTTCATCCAATGTAAAATGTTTTAATTTCGTTAACACAAAGTAGTGTCAGGCACATATTAAAAATTAAATAGGATAAGTTATCTCTACCAAATTGTATTTGTAAGCTCAAAGATCCAACTTTTAAATATATATTTTTTTGAGTTTTGTAATAAAAGAAAACCCTTGAAAGATAAACAAAATAACCGGGCCAGTGCGAGTTGAACTCCCTTTTTGTTTCCGAATTAGTCTAACATACGTGTCCACTCAAACTTGACCCCTTTTTACACCACTGCGCGAATCCAAAAAGGAAGCAGGATATAGGAGGAGGTATTAATCACGTTTTTTTCCCGTGGCACGTGTGCGTAGTAGTAGTGTCATGGGGAATTTGCCTTTCCCTTGACACTAAAAATTACCCGTGAGTTACCCTTTTTCCAATGACACTACTACTACAGGTAGGCAGGTTTGTTTCTCGTTTTGGTTAGCATATTATTTTTCACCTCTCTAGCTCGGAATCGGCATATTTTACCTATTTTATCGAGAAGAAATCTTGCATTCGTTAACACACGGACCTATTAAATCAAATCCGCCTACTGCTGGGCAAGTGGACATACTGATCGTATTGGAAGGTTTATAAAACAAATATGATTTATAATAGCCATGTTTGTCAAATAATTTGTAACAAAGATTATTTCCAATAGAGAAACCGAAATTTTGCCTACAGGTAATAAAAAATGTGGCAGCCATTTAGAACTTTTTAATTACAGGCCCGATCGCTTTCAAAATCGATATCTGGGGGTCTGTCTGGTATCCGATGATGAAGAATCAACCGTCAGATTTGAAAAAAGTGGCCGCCATCTTGAATTTTTTTGCATTAGACGTTGTACGTATAGTACTTATCTAGTCCCTGCATTAGACCGATGGCTTTCAAAATCGATATCTGTTATGTGGGTCTGTCTGGTTTTCCATGACAATTCAATCAACAGATTTGAAAAAAGTGACCGCCATTTTGAACTTTATAATTACATGACCGATTGCTTTCAAAATTGATTTCCGGAAGTCTCTCTGGTCTTTAATGGCGAACCAATCATCAGATTAAAAAAATGGCTGCCATTTTGAACTTTATAGTTACTGGACCGATTTCTTTCAAAATCGATATCTGGGGTTCTGTCCGGTCTCTGATGGCGACTCAATCATCAGATTACAAAAAGTGGCCGCCATTTTAAACTTTTGATAACTGGACCAATTGCTTTTAAAATTGATATCTGGGGGTCTGTCTGGTCTTCGATGGCGAATCAACTTGCAGTTGCAGTTACATTTTTAAAAAAGATTTGTTAGTCTGATAGTGCCACAGGGGAACAAATTTTCTGTGACACTACTGGAATCAGCCTAGTGTCATAGGAAATGTCATTTTACCTATGACACTACCGGTAGTGTCATGGGAAAGGAAAATTTTTCATGTGCACTACTGGTAGTGCCACGCAGTCGTGCCACGGGAAACAAACGATTAAGCAGTCTATGTAGTATGTTGTTAATATGAATGTACTTGAAAACGGGAGCTCACCTTCATCATAACATTCCATAAAACGTCCACTACCGGACAGGGAGCTCCCTTCAGAATTTTAGCGTTTGCTGGATAAAATGTGGAGGGGAAGTACCATAGTCACCATGCTTATTAGCGTTACGGCTGGCACCATGGACCGCGTTTGTAGGTGACCGCAGTAAGTAAGATGTAAGATACAAAGGAGGATGCTGCTGCCCATCCTCCAGTTAACCCTAAGTCGCCTCTTACGACACCCACGGGTATGTATGGGCTGGTACTATTCTTTGCCGGCACCACATGGGACGAGCTCACCTTAATTGGTTAAAATTGGTTGTCAGAAGTTTTAATATTTATTGATTTTCTGTAGTTGTGTTATGAAACCTAGCTTCTTATCAAATTTCATGTCTCTAGGTCAGCGGGAAGTACCCTGAAGACTTGGTTTGGTTCATTAATGTATGGAGATGAGTACATAAATGGCCATATCATTTGATAGTGTTGCTGTAGAAGCTTGAAATTTTTACATTCCAAAGGGTCTGTAAACTTTTATACTTGATTTTAATTAAATTTCGATACCGATACCCGCTCGTGTGAAAAAGGGTCAGACGGACAGTCATTAAAGTGGTCCTATAAGGGTTCCGTTTTTTTCCTTCTGAAGTACGGAGCCCTAATACGAGTATGATTAGCTACATATATGACGGAGCATCATTGAGAACGTCTCGAAAGATTTTGCTGTTTTTCTTTTGTTCTGTTCGAAATTTTATGGAATATGTGTGTATGAAAAGAAAAATTTGAAAAGGTTCCCGGAAAATTAAATTGAAAGGGCTATTTTCTATAGTTTTTTATATGAACCTTAACTTAAAGCTTCTCATGCAAAGCTTTGGCCAAAGTTTGTTTTAAACTTTCTCACTTCTCATAGATGTTTCTTTCAGTTAGTCCTCTCTTCAGTATACCCGTGACCACGGCTGATGCAACTCAGCCAAAACGTCGGGAATAGTACAGAAGTGCGGGGAATATTACAGTAGTGCCTGATTTCAAGCATCACGTTAATACCCGAAATAAAATAAACTTCCTTTGGCTAGCCGCTAGTTAAGTAATGAAAATAAACATGGCAAGCCATATATTTTACCGCACTCTTTACTTTATTTAGAATAACAGTACAGATTAAAACCAAATTAAATGCATCAAATCACCATCAAAATAAAACATTAAAAAAACATGTCTGGTAATTGATTTATATAGATGTTTGTTTGAAATATTTTGTTTGAATTTCTGACAAAACAAAGGAAGTAAATAATCATCGCGCCAAGAAACGGAATAAAATAAAAAGTCGCGTTTTCTCTTTAATTAAGTACCGAGACAGAAAGATCCCAATGAAATAAACTAGTACTATAGAAACAAAAGAAAATATTCACAATTTCACACAAAGCTTGTCAAAATTAAACCAAATATATTAAGGTGAATCCAAATAATTATTTCGTTTAAGGAAAATGGAAGAGGACACAAAGGAAACGAGAGCCCCGCGGTTAAAGTAATATATTAAAAGGGGCGTCGAGTCTATTAAAAGAATCGTTTTAAATAGCTTTGTGACTGTATCTCTTTTGACTACTTACTTAGATAGAACTTAAACGACAGAAAAATTGTGTTCTCAGGGTAGAAATTTTGTACCATCCCTGGATGGGAAAGTACTCATAAAATTTGATACCTTTTTGCAACCATCAACTTTTGACAACTTTTTGGTAGCGAGTTTTCCTTTTTTAAAACATCCCTTTCATTCAAAAAACGTTTTTAATACGCTTGCCATATCCGGGACTACAATCAACACAAATTTTAAAATAGCATCCTGTATGGCATCAGTCAAAATCTTCAACAAACACGTTATATTAAAAGCGTCTGCGGTACTTACGCATAAGACGCAGGTTCGAATCCTGCCTGTGGTTGTGAAATTTTGCGATTTTCTACTTTGTAGATTTATCCGAACACAGGAAGTGTTAAAATAAAAATCATTTTCAATTATACGTTGTGCTACCAATTTTCAACTCGAAATCTGTCTGCAATGATGGACTAGTTGAGCTAGTACAGCAAAAATGCTTGCTAGGTGGCAGCACAAACGCAACGTTGGAATGCGTATAGAGGTCGCTAAATTTCACAACATCGGGCAGGACCACAGTAGCCTAGTTGGTAAAGCGTCTGCGGTACTTACGCAGAAGACGCAGGTTCGAATCCTGCCTGTGGTTGTGAAATTTTGCGATTTTCTAGTTTGTAGATTTATCCGAACACAGGAAGTGTTAAAATAAAAATCATTTACGTTATATTAAATTAAAAGAAGAACAAAGAAATGAAACAAATATATAGCCACCTTCCGCAACAATGATGGATGCTATGTACTCACTGTGCACCGCCCGCCCGCCCGCAAATAAATGCGCATGCGCAGGCAACTGCAACACAGCAACCACCCAAAAACACTCTCTCTCTCTCTTCTTTAATTAAGAAAAAGAATAATCAACTGGTGATGGGTCTTCTATATGCGGTGCCACGTGAACACGTTATTCATCACTATAAGTCAAGCATGGTTTATGCAGGTAGAATATCAGAAAAGGTCAACAGAATCTTGATGAGAAACGACGTTCACGTGGCGTTCAAAACTAACAACACTATTCGCCGGACTGTTTGCAATGGTAAAGAAAAGACTGAGGTTGGCAGGAGGTCAGGGGTGTATAAATTAACTTGTAACGAATGTAACGGGGTATACGTTGGTCAAACTGGCCGTAGTATTGATGTACGTTATAAAGAACACATTTCTGCGTACAGGAATGGCCGTCCGGAGAGATCACATTTTGCAAAACACTTATTAGATTCAAACCATCACTTTCCAGACGGCCATTCATACAATATTCTTCACACTTGTAATAAAGGCTTGAGACTGGGCGTATTGGAACAACAAGAAATAATACGACATAGTAGGACTGGAACTATATTTAATGAACAAATTAACGTTTCCTCCTCGTATATTTCCGTCTCTTTCTTCCACATGAAAACCACTTTCATATTTTATATGAAAATTGACGGTAGAACGACAAAAACACCAGATCGTATGACTAAAACAACGCGTGACGTGTCTATGCGTCAGCATTGGAGGGGACCAGACTGGTATAAATAGAGGGCGATGGGGCGACGATGCTCACAGTCGCCCGCCTCGCGGCCGCTTCACCGCACCCCGACGAAGCCCCCCGCAACCGCGGGCCCCCGACAGCCGCCTCCCTGGGCCATCCAGCCTACGCCACAGAGCCTAGTCACATACAAGCCGCCGACGCTGGTCCCATGGCGTGACCCGCGCCTTGAAAGGAGGGACAGGCCCCCGGCCTCCCCCCCCACCCCGCAACCGGCACCCCGCCGGCTCACACCATCGCCGCAGTCCGCGCCCCAAGCGATGGACCAAACGACGCCGCCGCCGTCCACATCGACGGCCCCCGCACCGTCGCAGCCACTTCCCCCGCCCCCCGCCTCATATGCGGGTGTAACCGCCGCCGCCAAGCCTCGCTCACCGTTCCCTTCCCCGGTGACGCAGCAGACGCCCCCAGCCACGCAGCCAGTCGCAGGACAGTCCCGGTCGACGCGGAAGCCACCGCCCATCGTGGTGGACAGCTTCCCCGACTGGCCCCACCATCTTCGCGCGCTCAAGGAGCAGTTGGGCCGCGCGCCGAATGTGCGTCCCTACGGAAAGGGGATGCGCTTCCTGGCGCAAACCGCTGACGAGTTCCGGACCTACCAGCGCTACCTCACCGCGCTGGAGGGGCAGACCGGACTCTCGTGGTTCGCCTACGCGCCGAAGGAAGAGAAGCCGCTGAAGGTCGCGATCCGCGGCCTGCCAGCCGACACGAGCCCGGACGACATCACCGCCGAGCTACGCCGCCTGGGCTATGAACCTGAGTTCGTGCGCCCCATCCGTGCCCGCCAAGGACGCCCTGGGTGCATACATTTCGCCCAGCTCACCTACACGCCAGGCCTCACCCCGGGTATCTACGCAGTGAGCGAGCTCCTGTGCGTACCCGGCGTGAAGATCGAGGGATGGCGTGGCAAACAGAGAGTCCCGCAGTGCCACCGGTGCCAGCTGTTCCGACACAGCTCGCACAATTGTCACCGGCGGCAAGCCTGCGTCTGCTGCGGCGAGGAGCACCCGGCGAAGGAGTGCCCACGCCCACGCACCGAGCCCGCCACCTGCGCGAACTGCGGGCAGGCCCACCCGGCGAACAGCCTCGCGTGCGCAATCCTGCGCCGCGAGGTTCGCAACAAGAAAGCCGGCACCGCACCGCGAACCTCCACCCAGCCCACAACATCGGCCAGGGTCGTCGCCGAGCCCACGGGAGAGTCGAACGCGCCGGGGTCACTCATGGCCTCCGCGAACGAGCCCGGCGGGACGGTCAGGAAGAGGAGAGGAAGGAGGAGGAAGAAGGGGTCTGCCTCCGCCAATCCAGCCGCCGCCGCCGCCATCTCAGCCGGCCTTATCCCTCCGCAACTAGCGCCGTCGAAAGCGGTCGCCGCCCCGCCTCCCGCGGGGAGGAAGGCGAAGCAGTCGAAGGCGCCTCCCAGCACAGCTGCAACACCCACTCCGAATCAGACGCCCCAGGAAGCGGTCGCCGCCCCACAAAACGTGGGCAAGACGGTGAAGCACCCGGGGGCGACCACCAGTAACGCAGCCGACGCAATCGACCTCGCCATCGAGCTCCTGCTCTCCGTCCTCAAGGCCGTGAGGGCAGGCACCGACCCGGCGGCGATTGTCACGGAGGGTGTCTCCATCCTGGCTCGCATGAGGACAGGATGCTGAGGCCCCTCCCCTCCACACCAGGCAGCCCACGTCCACTACTCCCCGTCGAGTAGTCAGGACTGTGGGCCCCTACCACCAGCCCCCAACCACGACGTGCGCAGTGCGCGCGCGCCGCGCAAGCGTGCCGACGCCGCACCGCGCCCGCCCACCTCCGTCGAAGAGAAGCCGCCGCTGGCTCGCAGGCGCTCACTAGGCCTCCCCCAACGGGGAATCACCTGGTGGGCTGCCTCGCCGCGGCGTGAAGACTTGACCGGACATAGGCCCCTCGGGAGGCCGCCCCCGTGACACGCCTGTTGCTGCAGGCGTCGATTGAGACCAGCCTCAGTGGCCCCAGGCCAGAAAGGCTCTCCCCGCTGCAGCTGCGCTGCAGCGAGAAGATCCCACGAGACGATGCTCACTCGGTGTTTGGCACTGGTCGGTCTAACATCTCCTGAGGATGCCTCGTGTAGAGGCGAAACACGTGTAGAGTGTTTTTGGGTGGTTGCTGTGTTGCAGTTGCCTGCGCATGCGCATTTATTTGCGGGCGGGCGGGCGGTGCACAGTGAGTACATAGCATCCATCATTGTTGCGGAAGGTGGCTATATATTTGTTTCATTTCTTTGAGATGGACTTCCGCAAAGTAACGCCTGATTCTATTAACTACTTAAAAGAAGAACATAAAATCTCTACTACCTTCAGTACTTTGCCTCGAGGTAAGGTAAAAAATTACAACCTGCAAGATATTTTGTAACGCTCTTTTAAATGTAAACAGCAGCAGGGTATTGCCGTAGTAGCCGATGGGCTACCATGTGCCACCGCTTATACCACCACTGCTTAGGCCTGGTCCCTGGATGCTGGTCCACTCCGCAACGCTGGTACAGCTCGTATAGGCTTCATAAATTTTAGGGTGAATTTCCTTCAGCGCTGTGAGCTGTAGAAATTACAACCAGTAGGATTTCTCCATTTTCATATACAGCTTGTCAAATGAGCCGTCAAATGGAGCAATCTTATTGTTTTGAATTTTTGCAGCTCACAGCACAGTTACCGCGCACAGCTTTGGTGGAAAACCACCCTTACGGTTCGTCGCGGAAATCCGCATCGGACGTCTGACGTTGCACTGATCCAAGCCTACGACGTATATTTGTGAGTAGTATGTTTTCCTTATTTGTGACGCATTTAGACACTAAAAAATAAGACAAATTCTTCTTCTTCGTGTCCATTGACCTCGGCAAATACCAGATGCTTTTAAATGTTTTCCTCCCAAAACCTTGCCACTTCTATGGCTTTATTCGACGCCCACAAAGATCCTCTCCAGTGCAGGTGCAGGGGCACAGTGGACAAGAGAGCAAGTGCGCCATGTTCTGAGATGGAGCTCCACAGTCACAGTGCTTTAGCATAGAGGCTTTAGCAACTGATCTGACAGCAAAAGTGCGGTAAGCATGAAACAATATGGGTTTCACTTCGTAAGACTATGATCGTGGCTATGGTGGACTTTTCACTTGAATTCTCACAAAGAAAAATCTCAATTGAGTCGACATTATCACTTTATACGTGTACTTCGAAAAAATCTCATTTCGGAACAGAAAGTCGTAAAAAGATAAAACCTGTGGTTTGACGCCGACATGAGTAAGTTTACCTGTGGTCGGATTTCCACATGATGTCCATGATGTTTGACCGTTCTTTCTCGGCATGTAGGTAAGGGGCTTTTCTAGTCTCATTTTTTTATTCCTTGATATTTTCGGAAGGGTCGTTCCTTTTTAGGGTTCCGTAGCCAAATGGCAAAAAAGGAACCCTAATGGATTCGTCATGTCTGTCTGTCTTTCCGTCCATATGTCATAGCCACTTTTTTCCGAAACTATAAGAACGCAAAAATTGAAAAAAAAAACAATACATTTTGGGGGGCTCCTCTATACTTAGCACTGAAACTCAATTTTTTTTTATCAAATCCATACGTGTGGGGTATCTATAGATAGGTCTTCAAAAATGATATTAAGATTTCTAATATCATTTTTTTTTCTAAACTGAATAGTTGGCGCTAGAGACACTTCCAAAGTGGTAAAATGTGTGTCCCTGTAACTTCTAAAATAAGAAAATGATAAAACTAAAAAAAATATGATATATGATATTACAATGCAAACTTCCACCGAAAATTTTAACGAGATCTAGTAAGTAGTTTTTTTTTATGTCATAAATCGTAAACCGCAATTTACGGAACCCTCTGTGCGCGAGTCCAACTCGCACTTGGCCGGTTTTTTAACATTAAGTCTAAGCCTACAATTATCTATTTCGCTCGTTCCATTTTTTATTTGAAAAATGCAAAACTGCACTTTTTTCCGAAACTAAGAATTATACTGTTGAAACTTGGCAAGTAGATGTATTCTGTGAACCGCATTAAGATTTTCACACAAAAATAGAAAAAAGCTATAAATTTTAGGGTTCCCCATTAATCCCCATACTTAGAACTGAAACTCAATTTTTTTTTATCAACAAACCCATACGTGTCGGTTTATCTATGGATAGGTCTTCAAAAATGATATTGAGGTTTCTATTTTTTTTTTCTTAACTGAATAGTTTGCGCGAGGGACACATCCCCCCTGTAATTTCTAAAATAAGAGAATCATAAAACTAAAAAAATGTATAACGTACATTACCGTGCAAACTTCCACCGAAAATTGGTTTGAACGAGATCTAGTAAGTAGTTTTGTAATACGTCATAAATCGTAAACCGCAATTTACTTTTCATTAAATCAACTCAAATCAGCTAATTTAATTATTATAATTTGGTGGTACGGAACCCTCAGTACGCGAGTGCCATTCGCACTTGGCCGGTTTTTTATCTTTTTATTGAACACACCTATACAATGCAAATGTGTGAAAGCCGTTACAAAGGCGATCCGATCTGGACTCAATAAAATAAAATAAATAATAAATAAAATAAATAAAAATCATTTATTCACTTACACATACATACATACATACATACATACATACATAACATCACGCCTCTTTCCCGTTGGGGTAGGCAGAGACCACAGTCCTCCACCTGCTACGATCTTGACATACTTCCCTTGCTTCCTGTACTTTCATCAATCCTTTCATACATGCTCGTCGGTTTAGGGTACTTTTAACCTGGCCTTTATTCAGAACGTCCTGAATTTGGTCCTGGTACGTTCGCCTAGGCCTTCCCCTTCCAACGTTTCCATTCACTCTCGCCTGGTAGATCTCTTTCGTCAATCTTCGTTCATTCATCCTCTCTACATGACCAAACCATCTCAGCATCCCTTTCTCGATTTTGGTCACTACGTCTTCTTTTACGCCACACCGTTCTCTTACCACACTATTTCTTATCCTGTCCCTCAATTTAACACCAATCATACTCCTTAGCCCTCTCATTTCCACTGCATTAATTCTACTTTCATGCTTCTTCTGCCATACCCAGCTTTCACTGCCATACATCAGTGTTGGTACCAAAACTCCCCCATGAACAGCCAAACGAGCCTTGTGAGACACCTTCTGACTCTTCAGAAAGGCGTGCAGGGCACCATTCACCATGTTTCCAGCATTCACTCTTCTTTCTATATCACTTTCACACTTTCCATCTCTCGTAAACTTTGAGCCCAGATACACAAAGTCCTTCACTTGTTCGACTTGTTCACCATCTATTAATATAGTACACTCTGTCATACATTCTTCTCTTTCAAGTACCATTACTTTAGTCTTGCTTACATTTACTTTCATTCCTTTCTTGTCCAAAGCCACATTCACCATTGTTACCATCTCCTGTAACTCGTCAGCAGATGACGCAAGTACAACTTGGTCATCAGCGTAGAGAAGACATTTGATGAGTAACTCATTCATTCTCAGTCCACACATACTCTCTTTCAGATCAATCAAACAATTATCCATGAACAGGTTAAACAGCCAAGGTGACGCTACACATCCCTGCCTAACACCTTTTTCGATGCTAAACCATTCAGTGTACGCCCCGTTTATTCTGACACAAGCACTGGAATCCTCATAGAGAGATTTCAGTGCTTGAATCAGATGACCGTTTACCCCATACATAGACAATGCTGACCACAATTCATTCCTCACCACTCGGTCATAGGCCTTTTCCAAATCCACGAACGCGCAGTAGACTTTTTGGTTTTTTTTTTGGTTTTTTTTTTGGTTTTTGGTTTTTTACACAGTACAAAACAAATTAATTACTAGTTACAAAATAATACTATTAGTAGTCTTAGTCTAAAATATAATTATATTTTTGTGGTGTACTGTGGGAGCGAAAAGGTTGCCTGGCTCAGCATGGACCGCAGCAGCACTGCGATGCTGTTATTCTGCCAGGTCCTTGTGCTCTTGCACCCACTTCACTCTCACATTATCCATAGTACGTTTATAATGAGTCTTATAACATTATTTTATGAAGTACATTCCCTAAACTAAGTACAAAAGTAACCTGTGATATAGGGAACCGATCTCCAAAAAATGTTGTTAAAAATATTTTATTGTGAGGCTAGGTGTAGTGCAGTCAAGTGCGGACGTGTGTGGTGTTTACATAGATTTGATTGTATATATGTATATACCTATAATTAACTAGCTAACTAATTATATTAAAACTATAGATTATTAAATATAATTATTGGGCCGTACTAGAGAGGAGGCTTTCAGTCTCCTCATATGATAGTTTTTGTAACCATTTGGATAGGTTTGTTTTGACTTCATACTTAGTCAGAGTATAAATCTGAAGCCGTTTGTGAATCTTATTATATATTTTTGCAGGGAAGCAATGAGTAGATCAGTGGACATATTTGGATCATTTTTAGTTAGGATTGAAGAAAAGTCAAAAGAGTCAATATCTTTTTGAATGGCTTTGTAATTGATACGCAAAGGGAGGCAGTTAGTTTTGATTCTGTTTACTCTACCAATTTCTAAGAACAATGCAACAGGTAAGTGATCAGTGATCTCATAGTCTAGTATTATTACCTTAGCAAAGCTTTTAGATCGTAGCAAGACATGATCAAGACAGTTTTGATTTCTGGTAGGAATAATATAAGCTGGCAGCAACCCTAAAGATGCTACGAACAAAAGATATTCATGGTAGTTTTTGTCAATACTGGTGGGTTTGATGTCAACATTTATGTCTCCAATTACTATTAAATTGCTGTAGTGACTTATTGACATACATACTTTTTCTAAGCTTCTATAAAAATTTGATAAACAGTTAAGGGAGGTTCGAATATAAATGACAACTCCGTCGTTTTGTAAGGGATTATTTTTGGTATGCTGTGATATGTAGCCATCCAGTATGGGTACAGAATCGCATCCCTTAGTCCAACACTCAGATAGGACTATTACATCAAACGTTATTTTAGTAATAGACAGCATAGCAATAAAGTGATCCAAATTCTTATTTATACTTCTAATATTGTAATGAATTATACTTAGATTTCGACTACTTTGTGTTATGAAATTAGAGCATTGCGCGGGTGAGCGAATCGTTGATTCAGCTATTGATATGTCATCAAGTTCATCAATAATAAAAGATGTATTTGTTTTATCTATTATAAAAAATAAGTGCGAGTGTAATTGTTAAGAGTATTAAGTCTATTTAAATTACATAAGTATTTAAGAATCAAATTCCCGTGAATTGTATAACAAGTATACGATTTTGTAACCTGAATAAAAAATACATAATATAACAAATATATTAAGATCGTGATATTGGCTTGTTGACTGTATACATCACCTGAGTAGTTGCAATTCAGCATATTAGATGCTAAAAACTGGGTCGATAGCGTGCGATGCGGATGGCAAAACTTAAAGTTTAAAGTCTTAATTTTATATGTAGATAGGATATTTATAATTACATGATACCTTTTCACGAAAACTGCTATAAATATAGTGATTAAAATTAAATTACTAAGTCTTTGTTTAGAGTAAAATATTAAAAGATATATTCTAGAATTTGTATACACCATAGTATTGAAAATAAAAAATAAAATAGGTAATTAATGGAGCTATTAAGTAGTAGAAAATATAGTGATATTTTGTACCTACGAACTAGAGTTATGCGTAGATAGTTTAGTTAGTGTGTCTTTACTTTTTACTCGAATGATCTCAGAATTTTCAGCTTGACGTAAATAGACCTGGGCATTTTTGACCCATACAAATTTGTACTTATTTTCCGATGCAAATTTTCTCGTTATGGCATGGAGGTGTTTACACTCTGGACTTAGATGTTCCGTGATATAAACAGAACGAGGTTCGCCGCTGAATCCAGCGTCCGCTGTACTAAGCTTACTCGATGCGTTGTTTTTGTTATACATTTTTGCTGCGGATAGTACCTCATCACGGAGACGCGGAGAAGTTAATGAATCTAGAATATTCCGGGGCCTGTTGGTGGTGGAGTCCATTTTAGCCACACGACGGCACGCATGGATGTCTTGTACTTCGATGGGCTTGTCAATTTTTTTAAATAGGTTTTGGACAATTTCTATCACCTTTTCATGTTTATTTTCAGGAATTGCCTGTATTTCAATATTGCGATCCCGAGAGATTTTATCTATAGCCGTTATCCTAGAGTTCAGCAGAGTGTAGTTGCTATTTAGAGTTGCTTGCTCCGCCTGAAGCGAAGCTATAAGTTCATCCTTTTCTTTTATTCTATTTTTTAGATCATTCACCTCTCCCATGATAAAATCTGTTGTCCTTGAAAAATCTTCCTTCAATTCCTCAATCATTTTTTTAACTTCTTTCTTTAGGGCAGTTTTAAGGTCTTGAAGCAGAGTTGAATGAAGGTCGCTCAGCTTGCTGTCCATGAGTTCTCCCATGCTATGTAGCGTGACGGTCCAGGTTGCTGGTGAGGCCGGGAGGGAGAAGCTCGGTGTAGGCTGCTGGTGTCTCAGCGGTGAGTTCTCATCCCGGTTTCTACGGGCTGCATTCACATTCATGCAGATTGGACACTTGAGCTGGTGCAACATGTCATTAGTGATGTCACTCTTCCTCTTGACTTTTAAGTTAAGACACTCAAAGCAAAACCGCGACTTGCACCCATTGCAGGATACGCTGGTGTCGTCCTTGATGCCCGCTTCACAGCCATGACACAGTTTTGCCTTAGCGCCGAACATATTAATTTTTAATTGCACAAAGATTAGAATCACAAGCTGGCAATTTTAAAAAGTATGTCACTCACTTACAAAGCAGTAATTTAATTAACAAAACACACGTCCGCACGGTTCGATGGTGTGAACGAGGAGGAATAAATTTCTATTATGTTGATATTTCTTCCTCGGTGCCAGCTACTTTGTCTTTCAAAACTATGATAGCCAGGTTGGCCGCTTACCTGGTAAAGCCTTATCTTGGATTGGGTATGATTTGCCCTAGTTGCGGGATCAGATGGCAGTCGCTCTGTGTAAAAACCAGTACTCCGGTAAATCTCTTATAGGTTAGGTGGCCGATTGAACAATTAGGTATGGAAAATGGAGAAACGCATTCAAAAAGACTCTATTTTGAATGTGTCTGTTCATTAGCATTAGCCTATGAACATTGGGGTGTTTGTCTTTCGAACCTCCATCACGTACCTTCCCCTAGGGGCGCCAGTGGAAATACCTTGTTTTTCTTCGAATCCCTGAACTGTATCATCATCCTGTAGATTAAAGAAATGTTTAACTCGTCACCCGATCAGCACCGCTTGACCTCTGCGAGCCGATGTCAACAACGAAAGGCATGCCGGTCATCTCTCGGACTTTAGCAACAGCATAACCTGTGAGCATAACCTATACATATCCATCCATCAATCCATGCCGGTCATCGCTCGGACTTTAGAAACAGCATAACCTGTGAGCATAAAATATACATATCCATCCATCCATCTATGCCGGTCATCGCTCGGACTTTAGAAACAGCATAACCTGTGAGCATAAAATATACATATCCATCCATCCATCTATGCCGGTCATCGCTCGGACTTTAGAAACAGCATAACCTGTGAGCATAACCTATACATATCCATCCATCCATCCATGCCGGTCATCGCTCGGACTTTAGAAACAGCATAACCTGTGAGCATAACATATACATATCCATCCATCCATCCATGCCGGTCATCGCTCGGACTTTAGAAACAGCATTACCTGTGAGCATAACCTATACATATCCATCCATCCATCCATGCCAGTCATCGCTCGGACTTTAGAAACAGCATAACCTGTGAGCGTAACCTATACATATCCATCCATCCATCCATGCCGGTCATCGCTCGGACTTTAGAAACAGCATAACCTGTGAGAATAACCTATACATACCCAGCCATCCATCCATGCCGGTCATCGCTCGGACTTTAGAAACAGCATAACCTGTGAGCATAACCTATACATATCCATCCATCAATCCATGCCGGTCATCGCTCGGACTTTAGAAACAGCATAACCTGTGAGCGTAACCTATACATATCCATCCATCCATCCATGCCGGTCATCGCTCGGACTTTAGAAACAGCATAACCTGTGAGCGTAACCTATACATATCCATCCATCCATCCATGCCGGTCACCGCTCGGACTTTAGAAACAGCATAACCTGTGAGCATAACCTATACATACCCATCCATCCATCCATGCCGGTCATCGCTCGGACTTTAGAAACAGCATAACCTGTGAGAATAACCTATACATACCCATCCATCCATCCATGCCGGTCATCGCTCGGACTTTAGAAACAGCATAACCTGTGAGAATAACCTATACATACCCATCGTCTTCTGTATAACCACTTAACCGCTGATTTCAAAATATCGCAAAGGAGTATCCTTTGTATTGAATTCCATTTTTGCTAATTAACAACAATTCTATGCTTCGGAAAGCTCGTTGAATCGTAGGTTACGGTAATTAGGAAAACGTTCATTTTTAGGGTTCCGTACCTCAAAATGAAAAAAAAAGAAGCCTTACAGAATCACTTTGCTGTCCATCTGTCTATCTGTCAAGACCCTTTTTCTAAAGGTATCAAGTTGAAATAAATACCAAATGGTGTATAGACCCTTGAACACATGCAAATTTCAACAACAAAAACAAAAAGAAACGGCCATTTATGTCCATAACTTCTTACATATAATATAAACCAAACCGAAACCTACAGGTTATTTTTCGTTGACCTAGAATCATAAAATTAAACAAAAAGCTAGGTCTTGAAGCACAGCTAAAGGAAGAATTCTCATTTCATCTCAATCATTAAATATTGCAACTTTTCTTTCAACTAATTATAACCAATTCAGGTGAGCTGCCGTTTTAAGTACATTTATATTAAAGAACAGTCAACTTTGAGTCGAGGCGGAGTTTTTAAAAATCAAACAGCATAAGCTTGTAGCTTCAAGGAACGGAACCCTTAACATGCGAGTTCGACTCGCACTTGCCTGGTTTTTCTATGTACTAGAACATTTGACAAATGACTACTTAAATGACAATTTTTTTTATGTACAGCTTGACCAACTTTTCTGTAGAATTTTACGATGGCGCTACGATCGAAAAGGATTGCCACCTATTACAAAATAAACAACTTCTGCCTTTTAAGTATTCCGATATCAAAACGGTAAAAAAAGGAACCCTTTTCTATGGTGCGACTTTGTCTGTCTGTCTGTCTGTCCGCCTGTCACACTCACACCTGTATTAAAGCAACCACTCATGCTATCGACTTGAAATTTGGAATAGTTTTAGAATTATGGTTGCCCAACTGAAGGCGCTAATATGCCTAACTTTACGTTGAATAAAAATAGTTTTAACAAAAACTACACACCTCCTTAAAAGTTTTCACGGTCTCTATTAGCAATAAAAAGTATAAAATAACTATAACAGTTAATAATCAGTAACTAAGTGAAGTAATAGAAAATAACCAAGCCTGTTATTTGTTTCAATTATAAATTTCATCATCATCATCATCATAACATCCCATGAAACGTCCACTACAGGACAGGGAGCTCCCTCCAGAATTCTCGCTTTTGCTGGAAAAATGTAGAGGGGAAGTACCATAGTCACCTCGCTTGTTAGCGTTACGGCTGGCACCATGGACCGCGGTTGTAGGTGACCGCAGTAAGTAAGATGTTAGATACAAAGGAGGATACTGCTGCCCATCCTCCAGTTTAAAACCCTTAGTCGCCTCTTACGACACCCACGGGTATGTAAGGGTTGGTACTATTCTTTGCCGGCACCACAAATTTATAGGTAGTTAAATTACGAGCACAACAGTTCATTTTACAAGTTTTAGTGTTAAGCAAACACCATAAGGTATTGGTACCAAAAGATAGTTGGTAACACAGACTGATCCTATTGTATTTTACATTTTTTTATGGTTTTCCATAACCTATGATTTCTTCTTAGGCCGATATTTCACTGGGACACCATGGCGGCGCAACCAGTTGCGCCACCGTGGTGTCCGTAACTATATAGACACCAGTAAAGGCACCAGAGTCGCCACACCCTGCGGCCACTGTATTAAGGACTATATTTCACTGGGAGTGGTAGCGCGAACAGCATCCGAGCTGGTCACGCCGCTAAATTAGTGGCGCAACCAAACGGACACCAGGTGAGTAACTCTCTTTTGAGCTGTATACATTTTGTTGGTAGCGGCGACTGGTTGCGCCGCCACGGTGTCCCAGTGAAATATCGAGGGTGGCTAGCACAAAAGACGTGGTGTTGTGATATTGTTTTTTACAATCATGATGTCACTAAAAAGGGTCGAGCATTTCACGGATTAATCTCAAAATTAATATTAAAATAAATGGCCATCAAAACCATTAAGAAAAAATACAGGGTGATATCATGATTTTAAGAAGGTTGTCACTTGAATAGAATTGTATTTTTGCTAACCGCGTTTGAGAAAAAAAAAGGACGGCTTGCACTCCGGGAGTGCCGACAGAAGTGAAAACAAATAATTTTTAGTTTGACAGCAGCTATCCGAAATGTAGATCTCATCGAGACCTAACATTAGACTCAGCAAATGAGTAGTTTAGGGTCAGTAGTTTTCAAGTTATAGCGATTTTTAGTTTGACAGCTGTCATCCGAAATGTAGATCACATCGAGACCTATCATTTGCCTCAGCACACGAATAGTCTAGGGTCAGTAGTTTTCGAGTTATAGCGATTTTTAGTTTGACAGCTGTATTAAGTTTGACTGCTAAAAAAAAAGCCGAGACTATGACAAAGACAAAAAGATGTTTTGATCTTTATCACACTTTAGAACCTTTGTATGTATATATTGAGCCTGCTCTAATTATTTGCAAATCCATTTCTATACTTCATCCGAGATCTGAAGATCTGACGCGACAAAGACAAAATAGATGTTTTGGTCTTTATCACACTTTAGAACTTTTGTATATATTGAGCCTGCTCTAACTTGGTATGAGATCTGACGCGACAAAGACGCGACATCTGATGCGAATTTATCATTTTTTCCCGATCTAAAAAAGTGCTAGGCGCCGCTAAAAAAGTTTTCACTTCAAAAATCCCCAGCAGCAACTGTTTTTGTGATAATTTGCAAAATTTCTCCAAAACAAGAAAGTAAAGTCAAAACTTATTGGAAATGTCTAAAAAGTGATTATGGCGCCGTTCCTATCAAGTACAAGGTAAATTCTACGGAATTTACAGAATTACAGCATGTTTTTACAATTGGCAAAATTGGAGATTTTCAAAATGCTCTAGTGCTTAGAGTTTTAAACCTAGGTTAATTAAAATTTACATAGGTCTTTAACTAGTGCTTCTAATTGTTACTGCAATAATCTGGGTCAATATTGGATTCGCGTCGACACGAAAAGAAGAAGATCTGGGTAACACTGACATGTAGCGGCAGCAATGCGTTTGTATACATGAATAAATGGTGTTTTTGGAGATTCTTGCTCCTTTTCTGCATCAAAGAACGATTTCATTATGAGAATCATTTCTCGCACACCACTTTCGATCGCTTTTGGTATGACTTTCTCATAAAATACTTGGAAATATGCAGGAAAACAAGAACAGCACAGGCAACACTGACTGACACAAGGAGGTTTAAGTAGCAGCTCTTTATGCTAAGGAGAGAGCCATAACCGTATCCATTTCTTGCGAAGGACCTCCATACTAAAATGTATGATTTTGTTTTATCCCAAATACGTAAAAGTTTTGTCTTTCTCTTTAAGAAATATATAGCTTAGAACTAATAAATCTTGTTACTACAGTTTTTCTGGTAAGAATACTTACCATTCGGTCGGAGTCGGACTCGCGCGGATTCCGATGTGCCTATAGTATTTTTGGAAGCAATAAAGTCCTTTTCTTAAAAACTGCAATTTAGAAAGATCGTTTTATTTTTGCTGTAATATTTACATAAACTTCTATCACCTGTAATTAATTCTAATTTTTCCTTTCACAAACTTCGGAGATAAGGGGAGGGGAATGGTATTTTTTTGACATTTTTCATCATAATTTGAAAACTAAGAGTTTAAAAAAATATATATATATATTATAGAATGTACAAGAAAAGCTCTTTCATATAATACCCCACTCGACCTAGTAATGACAATTTGAAATTTTGCCCCCTCCACCCCTATTTGAGCCCCCTTTACATTAATAATCATAACTTTTTGTTGATTCTCTCATGTGCAGTTAAGTTGTACAACCATATTCTAAAACTATTCCAAATTTCAAGTCTAAAGCATGAGTGGTTGCTGAGATATACAGGTGTGACAGACAGACAGATAAAGTCGCACCATAAGGGTTTCTTTTTTTACCATTTTGGTATCGGGACCCTAAAAAACGCTGTTAAAAATCGCGCATTTTGGGCTATTATGGATCATTTACGCTTCCTTTCTTATTATTAATGATCAATTCACAAGTTAAAAAGATATATTTTTACTTTTGCATAATATAAGGTTTGGATGAAACATTAGATTTTTTTGATTTGTAAGAAGTAACCTAGACCCTAGTTTTTGACCGACTTGTCATAGTCGACTAGGAGACGCCTAACACGACTATGTATATGACGGACTCTATACATTTTTACTCTGAGGTTGTCAAAATGACGTAAGTAGTTCCGGTTTTGGCCATTCTACAGAAAAGTTGGTCAAGCTGTACATAGATACTTTAATAAATGATAAAATTACCAATAACAAAAGAACAAAAGTTGGCATTCCAATGGTTATTCTGACGGAAGTGTTGTTGTTTACCCGTCAGAACAGTCTGCCATCGGCGTCGTCAGCATAAATCAAACCTAATCTTGTTTGTTTTGATCAACCGCTGTTTTCGCACATTTTCCGTTTAAAGGCATCTTGTTATTTTTACCTTGGCGAAAATAATTTTCTGAATTGGTTTTTGGTAAGAACGTGAGGCTGCAATGCACCATTTCGTGAAACTTTGTCAATAACAAAACTGTCACCCAAATATTACGCTGATACAAAAAAAAAACAACAAAAAAAATCCGGCTAAGTGCATGTCAGGCCACGCGCAGTATAGGGTTACATAGCTTTTTTTCGTTTATTTTTAACGCAAAGCAGGTTTTGTTAAAGTATCTCATTATGTTCATAACATAAACCGTCAGAGAGGTCCTAGCGCCTGATTGAGGGCTGGGGGGGGGAGCCTGGAGGGGGTTTCGTATCCAACAAAATATTGTGCTTAAGTTCTATTCTGTAAATATTTCGCAAACAGATCCCTAAATCAAAAAAAATATATAAAGACTCACATCGCTTTTGAAAGAGAAATTTAACGATACCCCACACGATGGGGTAGATAAGAAAAAAAATTCACCCCCACTTTACTTGTAGGGCAAGTACCCTAAAAAAATATTTTTCATGATTTTATTTTACCACTTTGTTGGCGTAGATGAAATGTATATCCGTCCTAAATTTCAGCTTTCTCGTACTAAGGGTCTCTGAGCTAAGCCGCGGACAGACAGACAAACAGACGAACATTACGAAACTATAAGGGTTCCTTTTTGACTACGGAACCCTAAAAACGCTGTATTCCGTATGTTCAACCGATATCTTAGTAACTTACTATAGTGCGGTCAGTTAGCTGTTTCAGGTAGACACGCCTTACAATTTCACCAAATTTTTTCCAGGTACTAGTTAGGTACATAGCTGTCAATTTTTGATAGGAGCCAATTCTTGAATATCAAAAAAAATCCATAGAAAATTCAAGAATTGGCTCCTATAAAAAATTGAGAGCTATGTACCTAACTAGTACCTGGAAAAAATTTGGTGCAATCTGGTGAATTTAGCGATATAAGACTATAAGGGACCGGAATACTAGGCTGACGCGCTTTACAAGTCACATACAGTGCATTCAGCCGAAGTAGGAAAGCACGTCAAAAGTTCTGATATAAGGGCCTGTAGAATTGGACTCCACAGTAATAATGACACCAACGCAAAGAATTCCCAACCAAACGCTTTTTATCTTATCTTCAGTGACACTCTTTTGGGTAAACCAATGGAGACCCAACGAACTGATTTACAAAACAAAGTTAAACAAACATTGGCTTTTGATCGGGCTTTAAGAGATATCTTGTGTTTAATTTACAAATGTTTAGGTACCTAATAGATAAAATACAAAGAAAACCAACGATCACGCTCAGAGCTTTAAATCCGGTATTTTTATTTGTGTATGAAATAGGTGATGAAAGTATAGGAAGCGAGGGAAGTAATGTCAAGATCGTAGCAGGTGGCGGGCCGTGGGCTCTGCCTACCCTGACGGGAAAAAAGCGAGATGTGTAGGCACCGGTCATACACAATCATCATAACATCCCACGAAACGTCCACTACAGGACAGGGAGCTCTCTCCAGAATTCTAGCTTTTGCTGAGAAAAATGTGGAGAGGAAGTACCATAGTCACCTCGCTTGTTAGCGTTACGGCTGGCACCATGGACCGCGGTTGTAGGTGACCGCAGTAAGTAATACATAAGATACAAAGGTGGATGCTGCTGCCCATCCTCCAGTTAACCCTTAGTCACCTCTTACGACACCCACGGGTATGTATGGGTTGGAACTATTCTTTGCCGGCACCACACGGGACCTTCCATTCAGCAGACAGCTGCGTGAAGATAGTATTTTATAGACAAACGAAATTCTACTTACAACAAAACTCCGTTTCCAACTGAACATTTTCAAACTTTTCTCACACTTTTCATCCAAAGGTGGTATAAATTAGATCCTTTATCGGTTACTCGCTTCTCAGAACTTTCCTATCTGAGGCCTTGGTTTGTTTTACGATCCGCGGGGCGAAGACAAAGTGGGTAACTCGAGTTTAGCACAATTTCATGGGTTTGCAAAGTTGCGCCGTAATAAAAGTTTAGATTAGTGTTGCAATGCCAAGCATCTACCTATAACAAGTATTTTCAAATCATGTAGAAATAATAATTTTGACTCATTAACTTAATGAAGATTTTGATTCATGTAACATTTATGGTATTACAATCTGAGATCACGACCACCAAAAATATAAAGATTTTTTGTTTGTATACTAATACAAATTACGAACACCGTACCTTTATCTTTAAGATTTAATAAAGCTCACCACTTTTTCTCCTCTAACTTGTTTGATGTTTTTATTTTCCAACGAAAAACCTCTAAACGAAACTGTAAACTGACAGCGAGAAGATTATCGCACAAAGTTGGCGAGAAAGACCTGTAAAACTTACTTTTTGCGGTTATTCGCTTTTTCTTGGCTACCGACCGTGGCGTAAATTGAAAAATAAGAGGACTCGGGGTTCTAGAAATAATATCAATTTATACTCGGAGAAAGAACAAACACTGTAGATGGGAGAATGTTTGCGAAGCTTTTGCAATAAAAAATATGAGGTCGCCCTTGAAGATCTTTGTCTTCGAAACATTTCTGAGGTTTGCAACGTTAGATGCAGAGGTTTTAATTTCTAAATTTCAAGTACCAAAATGTGCCTGTTTTTTATATATTTCACATAAGTGTGCATATGTTATGGGCAACGTGATTAACTGGGCATTATTAATAAGGACTAGCCATAAAAAATAATGCCCAAGAGCGTCGGGCAAAGTGATTAATCATGCTGTTTTAATCACATTGCCCAATTAAGTCGGGTATTATAAATACAGACCGACCATTATTAATAGTGCCCAGACTTATAAAATTGCCTTCAACTCATACACAAATTTTGTTGAAAAGATTAGGCTTGTTCTACAAAGTAGAAAATCGCAAAATTAGGCTTGTACTTGACCTTGTAGCGCTGAAAAAAGAAATTGAGTCCACGTCAGTATAAACGTATACAGGGTGTTAGGGACAGCCTTCCGAATAATGAAGGGGCATGATCAGTCAACGACACTGAACAACTTTCAGTGGACAAAACTTTCAGGGAACTAAAAAAAATCAGCTTCTCCATACAAACTGTCCGATCAAGTTTACTTTCCTCTTCGATTTTTTTTCCTCTATGGGTCGATTATATGTCTTCTGGGCTCGTGTCATGTCGCAGGCAAATCGTATAATTCGCCGTTAAGAAACGGCGGGCAAACTGTAAACGGTCGGCAAATTCTAAAACGGCGCCGGGAGATTGTAAAAGGGTTTAGATCACTGGTGCATTTTAAGTTCGTTAGCCACGGTAAACCCAACCTAACCGATCCCGAGCAAGGATTGGTTAGGTTGGGTAAGGTTATCTTTCGACCACAACGCACGAGCCGAGCGAGCGAAGCCAGCGTGCCGCGGCAGCGGCCGCGAGTGCGAGAAATAAATTAGGCGCCATTTTGTGAAATGCCACGGCATTATGTAAAATGACGAATTAATTTTTTTTCGGCCTTTTGTAGAATGCCAAGGATAACTGTAAAACGATCAATTATAAAATTTGCCTGCAACATACATACTACGAACCCAGAAGAAGCTTACGCACCCGTAACTTGAACACATTCACAGTATAGGGAGGTCAGCTTTATAAGTCGTTCTTAAACAAAATTCTTATTAGCTAAATTCAAGAGACACGTAATCCTATGCTCTTAAACGAGCTAGTTTGTTTGTGTTTTAATTGTGCAATAAAGAATATAGTATGTATAAATTTGTGATCGGTTTCTATAAAACGACTATAAATTTACTATACGAGAGTTTTTAGGGGCGAAAACAGCAATCTAGCTAGGTCTCATGTCAAGGAAAATTTGTTTTCTCCGTGTTTTTAGGGTTCCGAACCAAAATGGTAAAAACGGAACCCTTATGTTGCGATTTCGTCTATCTGTCTGTCACACCTATATATCTTAGCAACCACTTATGCTATCGACTTGTTTGAAATAGTTTTAGAAAATGATTGCCCAACCTTATTGCAAATAAAATAAATGGTACAGCAGCACTGCACTTACTTTCTCGCAGTACTCAAGGAAAAACTATCAACCGCAAACTGAAATTTGTAATGGCATACACATAGTATGAAAACACAAACTTTTATTTACGTTTTTCCACAAAAATGTTCGAATGAAATATACAGATCAATTCAGAATTCAAATTGTCAAACATTAAAACAAACAAACCTCAAACGATTTCGAGTAAATCACATGTTTAACTTTTAGTAGTACTGGAACACCCTTTATATGAATTTTCACAGATCAATGGATACTACCGTAGGATACTTGCATGCACATTTTTAGGGTTCCGATACCAAAATGGTAAAAAAAGGAACCCTTATGGTGCCGCTCTGTCTGTCTGTCCGTCTGTCTGTCACACCTCTATATCTCAGCAACCACTTACGCTATCGAGCTGAAATTTGGAATAGTTTTAGAATATAGTTGCCCAACTTAATTGCACATGAAAATTTTTTGAAAAAAGTATGATTATTAATGTAAAGGGGGCCAAAATAGGGGGGGCCAAATTTCAAATTGTCGCTACTAGGTCGAGTGGGGTATCATATGAAAGGGCTTTACTTGTACATTTTAAAATATATTTTTGTATTTTTTTAAGTTTCTTAGTTTTCAAGTTATGATGAAAAATGTCAAAAAAAATACCATTCCCCCCCCCTTATCTCCGAAGTTTGAGTAAGGGAAAATCTGAATTAATTACAGTTGACAGAGGTTTATGTAAACTTTACAGCAAAAATAAAACGATCTTTCTAAGTTGCACAGTTTTTCAGAAATCTGCAAAAAACCTTTACAAACAAATTTAGTTTTGCGGTCCTGAAAATGGACTTTATTGCTTCCAAAAATACTATAGGTATATCGGAACCCTCGGCGCGCGAGTCCGACTCGCACTTGACCGGTTTTTTTTTAATTTCCCTACACATGTTCTTTATGGATAATTGTTCAGTTTGGTCTACTGAGCAAGTCCTTTCAGTTTTTGGTACGCCCTGTGTACTAAATTTTATTCAAAAAAGTCATAAAGAATATCCAGACAGGTAGACAAACAATCCAGGATTAATATTATAGAAAATTTAAATAAACTCAATGTAACCAATTTTGGGTAAATCACATATTTACGATTTGGTGGTACAGGAACACCCCTTATATGAAATTATACAGATCAATTGATACTGGCGCAAGATACCTTACATGGAGATGCTTAGTCATGCAAAGTTTCATCAAGATTCTATGAGCCATTTTTGAGAAAATTTCAATTTTTCATTTTCGTTGTATGACAGCTACCCTCAAAATGAGAGCCAGCAAGAAACCACTTGGAACCCTTCGATGGATTTGCATAAAACTCCTAAGTTCAAAATACAGTGTCAATCGGACCATTCGTTTAGCGGCTAGGCCAAAGCGGACGGACAGACCGACCGACCGAAGACGGACCGACCGACCCACCGACCGACCGACCGACCGACCAACCGACCGACGGACGGACATTTTTGGGAGACTTGTTTTTTATGATGTATAAGTGATATAGAACACATTTTTGAGAAAATTTGAAAAACTTTTTTTTTTCACGAATACAATAAATACCTTTCTCACTCCGCTCGAAAGTAAAAATCAAAAAAATATTATTATTATTATTGTAAAGGCCCAAATGAGGGGTCAAAATATTAAATTGTCGTTACTAGGTCTAGGAGTGGGGTTTCATATGAAAGGGCTTTACTTGTACATTTCGAAGTTAATTTTTTTATTTTATACGTCTTTTATTTTTCAAGTAATGATGAAAAATGTCTAAAAAAAAATACCACCCCTCTTTTCTCCGAAGTTTGCAAAACGAAAAATCTGAATTAATATCAGTCGATAGAGGTTTATGCAAATATTACAACAAAAATACAGCGATCTCTGTAAGTAGCATAGTTTTTAAGAAATCTGCAAAAAACCTTAACAAACAAATTTAATTTAGCGTTCCTGAAAATCAACTTAATTGGTTAAAAAATACTATAGATACCTATATTGGAACCCTTGACCGGTTTTTAAAATTTATTTTTACACCGGAAATCGGCCGCTCAAGTTGCGGTTTGTTTTTCTACCCTATACTAAATGGTATTAGGTCTTTTTGGTATTAGGTATTAGGTTTTTGTATGGCAAATTTTAGGTAAACTCAATTTTCAGTACTAATATTTATGCATTTTTCTTAGGAATTATAAATCCAAATTTTTTTATTTTTTTTAATCATTATTGGGAAGACATTAAGCTAACAGAAGCTTAAATTTTATTTTCGAAAAATATTATGTGTAAAAAAATATAACAAATCTAATGATGAAATCGGACGACATTTAAGACGAACAATTTTCAAACCTTCAATTTGATATATCAAACTAAAAATTAAAACTTTTTTTTATGGGTAAATTGATAACCTTGAAGTCAACTTTCAAATATAAGACAAATGAAAAAAATTGCATTAGAATTATAGGAATTATGATCTCATTAATCTGTAAGAAAATTTCGGCAATTTCATAGGTAAAGACCTATTATATAGGTATGTGTCGTGTAGGCAAATCATTAAAATTCACCGTTTTCAAACGGCGGGCTAACTGTAAACGATCGGCAAAATGTATAACGGCGCCGGCAGATTGTAAACGGGTTTAGATCACGGTAAAGTTCGTTAGCCACGGTAAACCCAACCTAACCTAACCTATCCCAAGCAAGGATAGGTTAGATTGGGTTAGTTTACCTTACGACCACTACACACGAACCGAGTGAGAGAAGTGAGCTTGCCGCGGCAGCGGCCGGCGAGTGCCAGAAACGAATTACGTGCCGTTTAGTGAAATGCCGCGGCATTATATAAAATGACGAATTGAAAATTTTTCGGCATTTTGTGGAATGCCGAGGCATAATAATGTAAAGCGACGAATTATACAATTTGCTGTATGTACCTAAAAGGTGGTGTGTGGCTTTGGTTAAAATTACAGAGCAAAGCTCGATCGCCCAGGTACTCATTCAATAATTTGAGCTATTATTATAGAACTAATGTGAGTCGCTCATCTACAAATTCAATTTGAAGTTATTGTGCGTTCACTAGCAGATAATTTAGAATGAACGACATTTTTCATTTGATACCAATTTTTAAAGATACGGTCTACTGAACATGCTTTGAAATCGTAATAAGAAATTTGCAGAAACTGTAATATAATAAAAAACTGTAATATTAAAAACCGGCCAAGTGCAAGTTGGACTCACGCACTGAGGGTTCCGTACCATCATATTATAATAATTAAATTATATGATTAAGAGTTGATTGAATGAAAGGTAAATTGCGGTTTACGATTTATGACGTATTCAAAAAAAACTACTTACTGCATCTCATTCAAACCAATTTTCGGTGGAAGTTTGCATGGTAATGTACATCATATATATTTTTTTGTTTTATTATACTCTTATTTTAGAAGTTACAGAGGGGGGACACACATTTTACCAATTGGGAAGTGTCTCTCGCGCAAACTATTCAGATTAGAAAAGAATTATATTAGAAACCTCAATATAATTTTTAAAGACCTATCCATAGATACCCCACACGTATGGGTTTGTTAAAAAATATTTCAAGTATCAGTTCTAAGTATGGGGAAACCTAAAATTTATTGTTTTTAGGGTTCCGTACCTCAAAAGAAAAAAAACGGAACCCTTATAGGATCACTTTGTTGTCCGTCTGTCTGTCTGTCTGTCTGTCTGTCAAGACCCTTTATCTCACGAACGAGTAAAGGTATCAGGTTGAAATTAATACCATATATTAGGATCCATGAACCACACAAGATCTGAAAATTTAAATTTTTTACAATGACGCAATCAAAAGATATGGCATTTTATGTCCTCATCTCCATACATTTATTCAAAAATGAAAAACCTACAGGGTACTTCCCGTTGACCTAAAATTATGAAATTTGGCAAGAAGCTAGGTCTCATAGTACAAATAATGGGAAAAGTCTGAAATCATTAAATATTACAACTTTTCTCACAACTAATGGTAACCAATTGTGGTGAGCTCCCGTTTCAAGAACATTCATATAAGAGAGGGGTCAAGTTGGATGGTTGCTGAGGCGATTTTTGTTTTAGTTCTATTTAAATACCGGAACACTTACAGACTTGAAAATTGGTATGTTTATAGAGCTATGAAATAACAACAAATTATAAAATTTGGTCAAGCGCGTGTCGGACTAGAAAAATCTAGCACATTAACTTACTGAAATTTCAACTAATACAATTATGTTTATGTGGTGGTACGGAACCCTCAGTGCGCGAGTCCGACTCGCACTTGGCCGGTTTTCTTTTTACAAAGACGCAATCAAAAGATATGGCATTTTATGTACTCATCTCCATACATTTATGCAAAAATGCAAAACCTACAGGGTACTTCCCGTTGACCTAAAATTATGAAATTTGGCAAGAAGCTAGGTCTCACAGTACAAATAATGGGAAAAGTCTGAAATCATTAAATATTACAACTTTTCTCACAACTAATGGTAACCAATTGTGGTGAGCTCCCGTTTCAAGAACATTCATATAAGAGAGGGGTCAAGTTGAATGGTCGCTAAGGCGATTTTTGTTTTAGTTCTATTTAAAAACGGGAACACTTACAAACTTGAAAATTTGTATGTTTATAGTGCATAAGCCATAAAATAACAAAAATAATAAAATTTGGTCAAGCGCGTGTCGGACTCAAAAAATCTAGCACATTAACTTACTGAAATTTCAACTAATACCTACAATTATGTTTATGTGGTGGTACGGAACCCTCAGTGCGCGAGTCCGACTCGCACTTGGCCGGTTTTTTTTTTCTTTTTTTGTGTGAAAATCTTAATACGGTTCACAGAATACACCTACTTACCAAGTTTCAACAGTATTGTTCTTATAGTTTCGGAAAAAATTGGCTGTGACATATAGACGGACAGACATGACGAATCCATAGGGGTTCCGTTTTTTAACATTTGGCTACGGAACCCTAAAAAGTTACAACATTATAATATCAATAAAGTATAAACTGGCCATATTAATACAGAATCTTTATATTTATTTAATAATATTTATGAAACCATAGGGAAATAGTACATTAAGATGCAAGTGCGCTATTTCGGTGATTACGCCCGAGCCTGAATTATTGCAAATTTTCCGTGTTTCATTGTTTAAGGAAAGTATTTTATCTCCGACTTTGTTCTCCTTTTTACACTTCATAGCTTTTTTTCTTTCTTTATGTCTCATTGCGCCTGCTAACATATCGATCAAGAAGATTGAATGGAATTTTACCAGGTAAAATATTTCTAAGTACAACTAAGGTAGTATTGATAAATCCCGCAAAAGTGTGAGATTATTTTTAAAGGCAATTGCATTAATTAAAAAAAACCGGTCAAGTGCGAGTCGGACTCGCGCGCCGAGGGTTCCGATATACCTATAGTATTTTTGGAAGCAATAAAGTCCATTTTCAGGACCGCAAAACTAAATTTGTTTGTAAAGGTTTTTTGCAGATTTCTGAAAAACTGTGCAACTTAGAAAGATCGTTTTATTTTTGCTGTAAAGTTTATATAAACTTCTGTCAACTGTAATTAATTCAGATTTTTCCTTACTCAAACTTCGGAGATAAGGGGGGGGGAATGGTATTTTTCTTGACATTTTTCATCATAACTTTAAAACTAAGAAATTTAAAAAAATACAAAAATATATTTTAAAATGTACGAGTAAAGCCCTTTCATATGATACCCCACTCGACCTAGTAGCGACAATTTGAAATTTGGCCCCCCCTATTTTGGCCCCCTTTATATTAATAATCATACTTTTTTCAAAATTTTTTCTTGTGCAATTAAGTTGGGCAACTATATTCTAAAACTTTTCCAAATTTCAGGTTGATAGCATAAGTGGTTGCTGAGATATAGAGGTGTGACAGACAGACGGACAGACAGACAGAGCGGCACCATAGGGGTTCCTTTTTTTTACCATTTTGGTATCGGAACCCTAAAAACAAAGCTTGACTATCTGTCGTCAAAAAATTATCACTTGAGTGTTGAAAACTCACTCGTATTATATACAAATCCTATTAGTCGATATCACATGAGTGCTGTCACACAGTGATATCAATTGGCTGCTTTTTTATTTTAAAAAACACGTCCAAAATTAAATGAAAACGCTTATGTTTTTTGTTCAAATGGTTGGTATTTAATAAAATACACATAATAACACGAAATATCAGTTACTACAATGTGTTTATTATGACAGTAGAAACTTTAAAAGCGTTTAACAACATTACGAGGAGCAAAAATAAAACAGACAAAGACACCGTACAAATGGATTTTGACATACTGATTTTACATTGACAGCTGTTACGCTCTCTGGTAAGATCATTGACGTAAGAAAAACGCTGCGCTTCGTAGTTTCCAAAATCTTTGGGTAAGATATAGATATTACCAATCTCCAAAACTCGTCGTCTACAAAGTTTCAATATTTCGGTTTGAAAAGTTCTACTTACACCTTTGTTCTGCAATAGATGTTATTGGTTCCTGTTTGTATCGCCTTTGTAAGTTGCCTTTGCTTTGCTTTGCCGTTTCTTTTATTCTAGTATTTGTAGCTCCGGTAGACCGTTCGTTGGATGGATAAATCGCCTCTCAAACAAAGCGAAAACTTCGTTATGCTTATTACAAAACTCGTAATAATTGCAATAAGAGAGCCTACACGCAGTACAATAAGTGCTTTAAAAAATGTATCAATAAAGCTCAAAGGATAACTAATCAGAAATATATTAAATCATCAAAGAACTTATGTAAAGCTACTTGGTCATTGATTAATGACAATATTTCAGTAAAGCAGCCTAAAAAAAGCATTGAAAGTTTAGTTCATGAAGGCAAAACCATAAATAACCCCCAAAATATTGCGGATACATTGAATAAATATTTTATAAACATAACAAATAATAGTTCCTATACCTACAACCCACACTACCCCTATAGAATTGAGCATAACAATAACAGCATGTTTCTAGTGCCCACTGACCCCTTGGAAATTATGAAAGTAATAAAATCGCTCAATAACACATCATCAGTCGGTTATGATCTCATCCCCACAATGATAATAAAGTTGTCTTGCGTTATTATAGCACCGGTGTTATCTCATATTGTAAATTTATCATTTATAGAAGGAGTATTCCCTGAGAAACTGAAGTTAACTATGATAAAACCTATTCACAAGAAAGAAGAAACCACGAATCCTGGAAATTATAGACCAATAGCGTTAATACCAATATTTTCCAAAATTATTGATAAGATATTCTACAATAGAATCATGAGCTTCATAAAAAAATTTAATATTCTTCGACCTGAACAAAATGGTTTCCAAAAGGGAAAGTCAACGAATCTGGCTGCTTTTACTCTCATTGATAAAATTACTCGTAAAATTAACGATAAAAAGAAAACTACAGTGGTATTTTTCGATATGAGCCGCGCCTTTGATTTTGTCTCGCATGATTTATTATTAAAAAAATGTGAAAGCTATGGGTTGCGAGGACGAGTCAGCGATTGGCTCTGTAGTTACCTCTCAAGTAGGAAACAGTTTTTGGAGGTGAATGAAATTAATTTAAATAAAGAAGAAGACACATTTAAATCCAGTGAGTTAACGAACTTCTTTGGAGTCCCACAAGGGAGCATATTGGGGCCATTATTGTTTTTGCTTTACGTAAATGACCTTCCCGTTGCCATCAAGCATCCATGTATACTTTATGCTGATGATATATCTGTTCTGGTTTCTGATGACAATCATCTTGATTGCAATAACGAGATCAATAACACTGTTGAGGACATAGTACAATGGCTTAAGGTGAATAATTTGCAAGTTAATCTAGGAAAAACCAGTTACATTCAGTTTCATAATAAAGGTGCTACAAAACCTAACCTACACGTACATCACGAAACCAAAATAATCAAAGAAGTATCTACAACTACATTCTTAGGGCTTAACATTGACGAACATTGTGACTGGAAGGCACATGTGCACAAAGTATGT
Source organism: Athrips mouffetella (assembly GCA_947532105.1). NCBI lineage: Eukaryota > Metazoa > Arthropoda > Insecta > Lepidoptera > Gelechiidae > Athrips > Athrips mouffetella. Next base: position 7,404,334 of record OX383958.1, read on the forward strand.
ACCAAAATCAACCGCTTCGCATATGCTCTGTGGAAACTGGCTAAAATAAGTAATAAACAAACTGCGCTGCAGGCATATCATGCTTACGTAGTCTCAAACCTTAGGTATGGCATATCTCTTTGGGGAAATTCAGTAGATGTTAGTAGAGCGTTCATTGCTCAGAAACAATGCGTACGAGCCATCTGTGATGTCGGTCCTATGACTTCATGCAAGCCTTTGTTTAAGGAATTGAAACTTATGACGCTCACTGGTCTTTATATTTATGAAGTATGTACTCTGGCTAAAACTAATCCAAATCTATTCACATTAAATAGATCTGTATGTAATTTTAACACTAGATACCCGAATAGGCTACTACTCCCAAACCTTCGCTCTCACTTATGCAGTGTCAACTGCTATGCTATGACAGTGAGAATATACAACCATCTTCCAAAAGACATAAAGGACTTGCCTCTACCTTTATTCAAAACCAAATTACGGACATGGTTGAACGATAAATGTTTTTATAATGTAAAAGATTATTTAAATTCAAAATTTTAAATAAATAAAATATTAATATTTGTAAACAGGGACATTGTATGTTTCTTTTTTTTTGACTAGTATGTAAATTGGTGTTTTAATGTTTATATTTAATCTCAATTTTATGACTACATCATTATTTGACATTATTAATATTTAAATTTTAATAGTCTATGGTAATTTCTTATGTTTTATTTTTAATTTGCATGATTTTGTTAAATCTAAATGTAAGGACTGTCTATAACTTAAGAACCTTTTGACTACATTTATCGCAAATAAATATCTTTTATCTTTATCTTTAAATGTTGTTGAGAGTGATAGTTACTCCATTTCAGAATGCATATCCTATACTATTAAACGAGCAATATTTGTATATGGGTCATTCTCAAAACTGCCCGGATAAATTGTCACACTAGTTTCATTCCTCACATAATTAATTTTACTTTGTTTTTGTTTACACCTAGGAACCTTGATATGTATTAATTGATATGTATTAATGAGCTACAGCCGAAAAAACTTTTTTTTTACTATGAGTAAATTCGAGTGTAAATTAGACCAAGTCTACTAAAGCGTGAATTTTGATCTATAGAAAAACACTTTTGCAGTCATAACATTTTCTGCATCATCATCATCATATCAGCCGAAAGACGTTCACGTCCGTCCGTCCATAATATTATAAAATAAAATTTTTTTTATTTTTTTTATAACGACATTTTTAAACAAATTAAGCTACAATTTTGTGTCTCTCTACAAATTTAAATATGACGAAATTGTTTGAATACTAAAATTATTCACCTTTGTTTTTATTTGACCTGTAAATACCTACGCATGCCAAGTCTGGCTTCCAATAAAGCTGGCATTTTTCCATCGCTTCGGGGCTGGCCTGGATAGTATTCCCGTAACGCAACTACTGAACTACCAAAGTTAAGGTCCCAGGTGCCAGCTCCCACCGGCATGGACTTTAACATAAACAAAACTGGTTTGCAAACTTCCATGAAATTGAACTGTAAATCAACACCAATTTTGAACAAGTGCACGTTATGTGGAGGTGGTGAAGCTTCGAGTAGACATAAAACCATGTTGCCTTTTATGCCGCAAAGCTGCTGTACTGGCACTGACTGTGTTCCGATTCCAGTTTCCTGGTACCACCTGTGATATTTATTTTCTAGATTATTGATAGGTCTACGCCGCGGAGACTTCATTTATCTAAGTTCATTTTATACTCGGTTGGGTTTTTTGGTGTGCAATGAGATAGTTAAAATATTGATTTATATTATTCTTCATCTTTATCGGTGAAATCTGCGTGCAAAAATCATTTTTGGCCTAGTGAAAAAGACTTTTACCTTAGAACTTGATGATAAATTGTTGTATAAAGAAATGGCGGTATTTGTAAGCATTTTCTTCCCTGTAGTGAGTTTGTATGAAAGTCCATTGTTTCTTGAGTTAGATTCACACAAATTTGACTTTAATTTTTTGCTAAAAAAATTAAGAAACACGTGTTTAAGCATTTCTTAAAAATTACCCTTCAAGGGGGTGAAAAGGGGGATAATTTTTTTCCCGTATGTTGATATATAAGTGTTTCATTGTTAAAGGTAGAATTATAGAAATTTGGTTTTGAGCTCTTGGTAAAAAATAGTGTGAGCCGCCAGCTGAAAAGTGTATTCAATTCGCACCAGTCCAACTCGCACTTGCACTCTATATTTTGTTATATTACTCCATATCTACGGCACCTAGAGGAGCACCAGCTCATCAGTGATCGCCAGTATGGATTTCGTCAGGGTCGTTCTGCTGGCGACATTCTGGTCTACTTGACCCACCAGTGGGCGGAAGCGGTTGAAAGCAAGGGGGAGGCCTTAGCGGTCAGTTTGGACATGGCGAAAGCTTTCGATCGGGTCTGGCACAAAGCGCTTCTCTCGAAGCTTCCTTCCTATGGGCTGCCTGAGAAACTGTGCAAATGGGTCTCCAGCTTTCTAACAGAACGCAGCATCAAGGTCGTTGTCGACGGTTCGTGCTCCAAATCTAAGCCTGTGAATTCTGGTGTCCCACAAGGCTGTGTGCTATCACCTACGCTGTTCCTTCTGCATATCAATGATATGTTACTAACTAGTGGCATTCATTGCTATGCAGACGACAGTACGGTGGATGAGACGGCCACGCTAACCTTTCTCAGGCATTTGTCAGTGAGTGTCGGAACAAACTTGTGTCTGAAATCGAAACTAAATTAGACCTTGTTTCGAATTGGGGTCTTCGCAACTTGGTACAATTCAACCCCAAAAAGACGCAAGTTTGCGCGTTTACCGCAAAGAAAAACCCCTTTGTTGCATCTCCTCTGTTTCAGAGCACTTCCCTTGTTGCAAAGCCGAGTATTGGGATTCTCGGCGTTGATATATCGAGCTCCGTCCAATTTCGCGGTCATTTGGAGGACAAGGCCAAAATGGCCTCTAAAAAACTGGGTGTCCTTGGTAGAGCAAGACGGTACTTCACACCAGCACATCGCCTTCAACTTTATAAGGCTCAAGTTAGGCCACATTATGGAGTACTGTTGCCACCTTTGGGCCAGGGCGCCTCAGTATCAGCTCCTTCCTCTTGACCGCGTTCAACGTCGAGCGATCCGAATCATTGGCGACGATGTCCTCACCGGCCGTCTTGACCATCTAGCACTGCGGAGAGATGTTGCATCTCTATGCATCCTTTATCGCATGTATCATGGGGAGTGCTCTGAAGAATTGTTCGAGCTAATACCTGCTGCAGAATTTCACCACCGCACCACTCGCCAGAAGTTAACATTTCATCCTTACCACTTAGATAACTGGCAATCTTCCACCGTACATTTTACACGAAACTTCTTACCACGTACGACCGTACTGTGGAATCAGCTTCCTGCGCAGGTATTTCCGGACGGGTACAACAAGGCAGTCTTCAAGAAACGAGCCTACAAATATCTTAAAGGCTGGCAGCGCACCTGTGATCCCCCTGGTGTTGCAGGTGTCTGTGGGCGTCGGTGATCACTTACCATCAGGTGACCCGCCTGCTCGTCTGCCTCCCTCTTCTATAAAAAAAATTGTTAGTTTGTCTATATTATTCGCACTTTATAATTTGTTATTATTAAATAATTTACTTTTACGCTAGATCTAAAACCAAAAGATAAATGTTCCAAAATCGGGAAATACCTACTGAAAGTGATCTTTTTACGAACTCTTGCTTCCCGTGCTATGCCGGGGCGGGCCGCTAGTACCACATAATATGGCTTCAGTTTTTGTGAAGCGATGTACTTAGTACTTTTATTGCACGTCAAAATATAAATCTATAGATTTTGTTTGAATTAACAATTACGAAATAATTTCCTGTCTTTATTAACGATTTTGTTACCACTGAAATGATCAAATCTTGATCATAATTTCAAAATTACATAAAAGTACAAACACTTTGTACTTTATGGCATGGTAATAGAGTTGCAAATGTTTCCATTGACATGGGGTTATTTTTTTTTTATTTTATTTTTTTTTATTTGGAAGATTTACAGATAAATGAAGTTATATAAATAAACAAATGAGTATACCTTTACTAATAACAAATCTTCACCGATAACAACGTACAATACGTACAATAATGGTGTACCAAATTAAAATGACTATTTAGAAGTCTAAACTGTATTTTATTTTACTTTTGATCTAATAAGCTCGCGGATTACAGAAAACGCAATGATATTAAATCATTTAAACATATTTTCTATGACAAGACACAAGTCTATATGTTTACGAACAATTTATTACGGAACAATTTATTAATATTCAAGCAGCGACATGGAAACTGAAGATGAAAAATCACCGCTCCCATAAATAAAGGTCCGACAATGAAATTGAAAAGCTCTACAAATGAAAGACAAATTTTTAATTTCCCCTGAGAGATTTTTACCTAATTAACGTTGGAAGAAATTAAAAAGAAATAACGTTCAATTTTGTGAGATACTCAAATAAATGGTTATAAGTAGCTGAGTTCGATGTTAAATTAAAATATTCATAAGCCTTAAATCTATAATTCTACGTTGGCAACTTTTTGGACCATTAGAAAAAGTTATTATGTTAGAAGCGTTGTTGTGACAAAATAGTGATTCAACCGGATATACAAATTTTAAGACAGAAAAATTTTTAACTAACAAAATTTTGGATACCAAATAGCAGAACTTCATAACTTGTTGTTTCTACGTCGTGAAAGATATCTGAAAACAGAAATAATAAGATTTTAAATGTCAACAGCATCCTATTTCATCTTGACCTATATAACTTCTAGGTTTTCTTTGCGATCTTTGCTCCCCGCATAGAAATATCTTATAAATTGAAGTTCTTAATGAAATTAAATATTACTTTCCTGACGCTATTATACGAAGACTTAATAATTTATTTCACTAAAAGAGCCGTTTAAAAGAAGCAATTTAGTTCGAAGTGAGAAAACTTATAGTCTCCTTGCAGGAACTGTCTACGGTGAGCTATTCATTCGTTTGAAAGCGACATTTTTAAGACACTTTTCTACGTAATTAATGGTTTTCTGATTCCTTTCGTAAATGTCTTTCTTGAATTATACTGAGAAGGAATAAGCAGGGAAATATTCACAAAAGCAAGTACTTACAGATTTTCACGCCTTTTATGTTTTTCTGACCATTCTTCATTACCTAACTCTTCTATCAGTAAAATTTTATTTCTTGCGTTATTTGTTTCTTTTGTGTCTTTTTTTATAATAAATTTTGAATTTTAAATAAATCAGCCTGTTTTTTTTTAATTATCTAAGTATACTTTAACTACTGATATAAAAACAGTAAATACTGTTCCATTTTTCGATTCCAATACTGTTCTTTGTTAGCCAATGGTCAAATGTAAGAAAAAGTTATAAGGTAATTTAAATTCTTCACAATTAAAAGAGGTGTATTTACATTTATGATGAAATTTTCCGCGTTGAAGTTAGCCAATTTTGCACAAAAGTTGTAGCTATATTTCACAAGGGATAGACAGATGGCTGGTCAAAATTATTCAAATTTACGCTGCGGCCGCGAAACAATGATATTATCAGATAAAAACAACAGACCCAATACTTTTCTACAAATGTTACTTCCCACAGCTTCAGCCTAAATAAATATTATCCCACAAAATATATGCAAATTAGCAGAATAAAAACCTAATTCTACGACGTGAACTGGCGAATTTTTACAGCCAGGTAATTTGAAATACCTAATTCTCTAACTTTGAGGTTTTTGTTGTGCGACACAGAAGCGGTTTTTAGGGTACCGTACGTTCACGTACTTAAAAAATTGTACCGACGTATGTCCAGCCGTGGGTCTCGTAAGAGGCGACTAAGGGATTGTTTCATCATACATACTGCGGTCACCAACAACCACGGTCCATGGTTCCGGCCCCATCGCTAGCAAATGTTGTGACTAAGGTACTTCCCATCCACATTGTTACAGTCAAAGCCGGAATTCTGGAGGCAGCTCCTTGTCCTGCAGTGGACGTGTCTTGGGACGTAATGATGTACACAAAGAGTAATTGCAGTATCAATTAGTGGCTATTTGATTGAGAGTACAAAGCCACTTGTTTCTATGTTCTCTCAACCAAATACCTACTTTTGCTCTTCTCTTGTTCTTAAATTCTTCGATTATTTATGCATGCTGTGCTCTCCAGGTCTCTCTTCTCCTATGTAATCATGAGGCACTCATTCTTGGAAGGTCTAATATTTATATTTTATTAAAAATAAAAAATAAAGTAATGCTGATAATACTATTTCATGTGTCGTAAAAGGCGACCAAGGGATATTGTATCGGAGGATGCACAGCAGCGTTTTTGTGTTTTTTACCACTGTATTGCGGTTACCAACCACAGCAGTCCATTATGCCAGTCGTAACTCTAACAATTCTGGTGAACGTGGGAACTGACTGAATATTGAGATGAAGGATATCCTTCAGGAAGGAGTTCCCTGTCCAGTACCAGACATGGGAGGTATAGTTATGTACCTATAGATATGTTGTGTGGTGGTTCGGAACCTTCAGTGTGCGGGTCCGACTCGCAATTGACGGGTTTTTATGGTCCTTGCGCAATGTAGCCGGCTAAAACCTTATTTGTATGTATTCCGCGACTTCAAATGTTTTGTTTTGTACATTTACTTGAAGACAACGGCCTTGTAAAGGTAAGGTATTTGGTAAACGTGAATTTTTCAGCATTCTGCCGGTAAAATAATGGCCCTGTAATCTTACTATTGTTTAAATATCTACGTATTATTAAGTAAGACTTAAGTTTTCCAAATAAAATAAAAGTTGTCAAATATACTTGAAAGCGCTGACCATGGGCATCTCCTGCCATGTACAAAAAAAATCCTTTGCTTGACTAAATGTAGCGACACACTTGACGCGGAAAGTTCCGCGACTGAAAAATCTGTCAAGTATGAATCATCCAAGTGTATATAGATAAACTTAAAAGCGTTGCGAGTGTGATTAGCGGAACTTTCTGCGTCGGAAAAATCCGCAGGTGTGTGTGTAGAAACTTTTTCTACTCTATTACCGCGCGATAAGGTCGAGAAGTGTTTCTACTGACGTGCTGTTGAGTGTACTTGAAAAGCGCTGAGCATGTGCGTGTTACTTCCGCCATGCACGCACGGCAGCAAGAACTTTAGAAAGAAAACCAGTATAAGCTGAACCAGCGTTACGCTGTAAACATCCTTAATCAGAAACCCACTGAAGTTCAAATGTTTCCACCAACGTGCTGCCGTGTTTACAAGCGAAAAAAGCCTTTGTTTCACTAAATCAAATATGGCATTTTCATTGAATGATTGAAGAGAAGCGACACATCACTCGAGCCTATCTCGATGCGGGTGCTCTGAAGGATGAAAGGATTTATTGCGCTTCTTTGTTTAGTTCAGGGGCTTTCTTCCAGGTGAACGTGAAAATAAGTTAGTCTCATTCAAAATTATTCTCATTTTCAAATGTTCTTTAAAGGAATAACAGAGACATTCGATGTTCAGGATAGGTTTTGTTAACTTTTCATGACTTTTTTTTTACTTTTGTATCTGTTAATCTTCCAAATAAAATAAAATAAAAAATAAAATGACAATTATGTACGTTTAATTTCATTAAATAAACAAAAACACTACAGTTCAGTATTTTATTACTTTGCCCAATATAGGGTGGGCATTATACATAATAGCAGGGAAAGGTGATTAATCATGCTGTTTTAATCACATTGCCCAATTGAGTCGGGCATTATGAATACAGACCGGCCATTATTAATAGTGCCCGGTCCTATCAAATTGCCCGTAATATATATATTTGTAATCGGTTTCTCGAAAACGGCTCTAACGGTCTTTTGTCTGGGAAAATTCGTTTTCCCCGTGTTTTTAAACATTTTGTAAATTCCGCGTTTTAGGATGAAACTTACAGCACCATCGGTTGGCGAGTAGCACAGCTTGCTCACCCGATGGTATTGTCAGGTTGAGGCGGCTATTATAGAGCGAAGCTCGGTCGCCCAGGTACTATTTCATTATTACTGTTCATGAGATATCTACAGCCAAAAAATGCTGATTTTATCGGCATCTTACTCCTTTTTAAATATTAATTGAACCAAAAACTATAGAATTTATTTACTCAACGAGTTTTAAACAACGATACCCCACTCGATGGGGTAGGTCAACATTTTTTTTTTGCTCCCCCCTTTAGCTGTTTGGGAGCCACCTCATTTGTAGGGTTCAGTACCCCAAAAACAAAAAACGAACCCTTATAGGATCCATGAACCACACAAGATCTGAAAATTAAAATTTTTTACAATGACACAATCAAAAGATGTGGCATTTTATGTCCTCATCTCCATACATTTATTCAAAAATGCAAAACCTACAGGGTACTTCCCGTTGACCTAAAATTATGAAATTTGGCAAGAAGCTAGGTCTCACAGTACAAATAATGGGAAAAGTCTGAAATCAACAAATATCACAACTTTTCTCACAACTAATGGTAACCAATTGTGGTGAGCTCCCGTTTCAAGAACATTCATATAAGAGAGGGGTCAAGTTGGATGGTCACTGAGGCGATTTTTGTTTTAGTTCTAGTTAAAAACGAGAACACTTACAAACTTGAAAATTGGTATGTTTATAGTGCATACGCTATAAATTAACAAAAAATAATAAAATTTGGTCAAGCACGTGTCGGACTCAAAAAATCTAGCACATTAACTTACTGAAATTTCAACTATTACAATTATGATTATGTGGTGGTACGGAACCCTCGGTGTGCGAGTCCGACTCTCACTTGGCCGGTTTTTTATTTGTTGTTGTATCGGCAACAGATATACACAATTTGTGAACTTTCAAATTTCTATAAATTAACGGCCCCGTGTGGTGCCGGAAAAGAATAGTACCAACCCATCGGTGTCGTAAGAGGCGACTAAGGGTTAACTGGAGGATGGGCAGCAGCATCCTCCTTTGTATATTACATCTTACTTACTGCGGTCACCAACAACCGCGAGCCGTAACGCTAACAAGCGAGGTGACTATGGTACTTCCCCTCCACATTTTTTCAGCATAAGCTAGAATTCTTGAGGGAGCTCCCTGTCCTGTAGTGGACGTTTTCATGGGATGTTGTGATGAACGGTTCATGAGATACAGCCCGCTGACAGACAGACATCGGAGGCATATCAATACGGTCCCGTCTTTCACCCTTAGGGTGGAACCCTAATAACTACGGAACCCTATTCTGCGCGTGTCACGACAAGCACTTGGCCCATTTTGGGTGTAAGGGACAGTTTTCCGAAAACTGAAAGGGCATGATCAGTCAACGTTACTGAACTACCTTCATTGAATACAACTTTAAGAAAATAAAAAGATCGTTCGCTCCTTACAAATTGTAAACTTGCACTTGGACATTTTATATGGAGAAGCCGATGTTTTTGTTTTTGTTCACATAAAGTTGTACAGTTACTCAAACTCTCCTTTACATCCTTCATGTAAAAACTATGCACAAAATGTTAAAGAAAATAATAAGCAGACAAGATTGTGAAATGGCTCTCAGGACAAGCAGAAGCATCTTAGAATTTGCAATTGTCGGATTATGCGAAGCGTTCCATAAAGTGCAAAACGTAAGCCTTATTTAATTTTCATTTTGTAAACGTTCGAATAAAGGAGTGGGTTAAGTACTAAGAAGGTAAAAACCCTTTCTTTTATGCAAGATACATTATATTCGAAGGTGGTAGGGCTTTTGTGGAAAGTCCGTCTAGGGAAGTACCACCGCCTTGCTTTTTTCTGTCGTGAAGCAGCAGTGTTTGCACTGTTGTGTTTCGGTTTAAAGGGCAAGGGAGCCAGTAGTGAAATTACAGGAACATGAAACATACCATCTTAGTTCTCAAAGTGAGCAACGTGCTTTATTAGTGTCAAAATATGCCTTTAGTAATACAGTGGGTGCTATGGGCGGTGGTGACCACTTACCATCAGGTGGCCCACCTGCTCGTTTGCTCACTTGTACCATAAAAATAATAACATGTAACCACGTCGTCATTCGCTTGTAGTTAAGGGTTTTATAGGAAACACAGTTAAATCCTGTACTTACTATTAAACGAGCACATATATTGATAATTGGTTTCTCGAAATGGGTCTAACGATTTCAATGAAATTGACTAGATGGGGGTTTTCGGGGGCGAAAAATCGATATTGCGTAGGTATCGTGTCTGGAAAAAAAAGGCGTGTTTTTGACTATTTCTTAGAAATAGCGCATTACAGTAAACCTACAGCGCCATCCATTGGCGGGCTTTGGTAAATAAGATACAGATCAAATCTTGGTCACCCAGGCAATAGACCAATAAATATTACACTTTTTAAAATGTATTAGTCTTAATTTGATGCAAAAAAACACATGCAAATACAAAGCTTATAAACTACTTAAATCAAAAGCCTAATACAGTATTAAATTTAAAATCAACAAAATCACCAAAATGAGTAAAGGTAATCAGCATAACCCAAAAAGCGAATCGCGGCCTATTTTTTAAATTTAAAATGCGGCTTGGAGCAAACGATGCGGAAAGGTCACAAAGAGCGACCCACCCACAAATGAACGAAACGTAGGAAGGAAAATTAAAAACATTTTCGGTTCACAGCCGCACTAACGAGGGATCAACACACTTGTTTTCAGTTTATTTCCAGAAGCAGTCATAAAATAAGTTTCACTTTTAAAACAAGTAGATTTTTTCATATTATATTTAATTGAAAGTTTGAGCGCTCGTAGCCGAGTGGTAGTTGCTCTTTCTTTCTAATCACAAAAGTTAAGCAACTTTGACCGCGGTCAGAACCCGTATTGGTGACCACTAGTGGCACAATAACTAGAGCGCTTCCGTGTTTCGGAAGGCACGTTAAGCCGTTGGTCCTGGCTATTGTCAATGATAATAGTCGTTAAGCCAAGTCAGAGGCCATTTGGCTACTTGTAAACTCGGACAGCCAGGTAGGCCACTAACCTGGCAAAACCTATTCTAGGTTTGGGTCTGGTTTCCCCTTTAGGTTGCGGAGGTCAGATGGCAGTCGCTCTGTGTAAAAACCTGTGCCCTCGTCAAATCCCTTAGGTTAGATAGCCGATTCCGTAAAAACTATTGGCAAAAACGGAATAAGGCTTAGGAAATGAATGAATTCTATTGAGAGGTTCGTCAAAAATATTGTCTTTATCTTCTTGGTTATGATAAGAAACCAACTTTATATTCACATCCCAAAATTTTGCTACTGCTATGGCGTTATCTGATGCCTCACACAGCTCCTTGTTAGGACAGGTGATGAGTCACAGTGGACAAGAGAGCAAATGCACCCTGCTTTGAGACGGAGAATACGAGTATAGTGTAAAATTTTCAAAAGTACTCAAAGTTATATAAGTTTAGCTAAACGTCTCAATATAAACCATATATTATTGAAATGAAACCATCACATTGAGAGGTACCTTTTTACATAAGTAGTGGACAAATAACTGAGGCTTAATTAAACATGAACAAGCTCTGAATATAAATTAATAATTTGGAAGATAATTTTACATTAAAATACTGAAAACTGAATTTTCTTCTGCTATATTCACTTCAAAGAAATGAACGATTTTATATGAACGATTTTATATGAATTTTAATGAACGATAGAGAATTTGAAAAATTGTTATAATATGGCGTGCCCTTTAAAAGCAGGGTTTCAAATTATAAGATCATTAGTTTTTTGTCTGATCAGTCAGAAAATTTTGTAAACAAAATATCTCATCAAGCCAAAGACATCGACATTCCCGACACGTTTTTACAACACCAACTGGAGGTTCACAAAAATCATAAAACAAAGGATTTCAAACCCTTAATGGGTCTATTCACCCCTGAAAGTCATTATTTTCGTTCTCGGAGCAATGTGAGGTGGGGCTTAATTTTTGAATCGCCCGCTAGGCATATTAAAACGAATATTTAAAATGTATGAAAAAATATTTAGAATTGATATACCTACTCGGTATTTTTAAATAGCCTCAAACAACAAACGTAAAGTCAATATTTAGTGAAATATTTCTTGAGATTACGCTATAGATATGAATAATTTTAGAAATACTTTAACATAATTCTATACTTAGATGCCGGATGATCTGCAGATCGGTTGAATTCTTAATATTATAAGCTAATTAAAAGGTATTTTAAGAATATTCAAAACAAAAAAAAAAAAACAGCATTTCCATTTTTTTAATTTATGAAATAAATAGTTTCCATTTTAGGGTTTCGTACCTTGAAAGAAAAAAAAAACCGGTCAAGTGCGAGTCGGACTGGCGCGAAGAGGGTTCCGATATATCTATAGTATTTTTGGAAGCAATAAAGTCTATTTTTAGAACCGCAAAACTAAATTTGTTTGTAAAGGTTTTTTGCAGATTTCTAAAAAACTGTGCTATTTAGAAAGATCGTTTTATTTTTTGCTGTAATATTTACATAAACTTCGTAATTAATTCATATTTTTCATTTCACAAACTTCGGAGATAATGGGGGCGGGGGGGGGGGGGGATGGTATTTTTTTTCATTTATCATCACAACTTGAAAACTAAGAGCTGTAATTTAGAATTTACAAGTGAACCCCTTTCATATGATACCCCACTCGACCTAGTAATTGAAATTTTCCCCCCTCCTATTTGGGCCCCCTTTACAGTAATTATCATATTTTTTTTTATTCTTTGATGTGGAATTAAGTTGGGAAACCAAATTCTACATTTCCATTCTCCAAATTTCAAGTGGATATAGCATGAGTGGTTGCTGAGATATAGAGGTGTGACAGACAGACAGACAGACAAAGTCGCACCATAAGGGTTCCTTTTTTTACAATTTTGGTATCGGAACCCTAAAAAGGGTACTCTTATAGGACCACTTTCTTGTCCGTCTCTTTGTCTGTCTGCCTGTCAAGACCTTTTTTCTCCCGAACGGGTAAAGGTGTTAAGTTGACCCTTGAAGCTCTGAAAATGCCAAGTTTCTACAACACCACTATCAAAATACACGACCAATGTCCCCATCTCCATATATTTATGAGATTTTTCCTGTTGACCTAGAATAATGAAATATGGCAAAAACCTAGGTCTCATAGCGCAAGTAAAGGAAAAAGTCTAAAATTATAAAATATTAAATTTATTCTCACAAGTAATCATAACCAATTAAGATGAGCTCCCGTTTCACGTACACACATTCATATAAAAGAGAGGTCAGGTTAGAGTGGCCGCAGAGTTTTTAAAATATAAGGGTAAAAACTTGAAGATATGATATGATGGATGAGTACGAAACCCTTAGGATGCGAGTCCGACACGCACCAAGCCAGTTTTTTTTTTGGTAAGAACTAGCAAGTAAAATTACTTTTCTTAGAAAAACGGTACGTAAAAATACTCATAGTGCTATGATATACATATATTCTAACCTATATTTGGAGTCTGGCCAATCAAGATAGTTGGTGAGTTAGGCAGCATAGTACAATGCAATGCGGTTTCTCTTTATGGTTTGTGGTGTGCTAACAAATCAGCTACCAATCTCCATTGTGCAAGCTTCGGTTGCAATCTATAGTAAATATGTGTTGTCTTGATTTATTTGTCTGTGGTCGCGGCTTTCTCTAATCTTTTTGCGAGAACGAATCAGAAATGAGGTGATTAACAAAAAAAAAATAAACAAAGTAACTGACATAGCTCTGATAATGGCCAAACTCAAATTGCCTTGGATGCGGCACAGTGCTCTAGACAAGTGTCTTTCTATAATAATAGCTATCGAAATGTTGCATGACAGCTAATGTCAATCCCGTATATTTTCAGTAGGATGATCTTCATGGGTATTCACTGGATGCAGGTAGCACGGGAATCGGGAAAGGCACTTATCGTCTTAGAAGTTATTACAGGGAGGCATATGGCCAGCCTATGGATGTCCCCTCTGTTTTTCCCCATCACACAGTGAATGAAAGTTTTCCCAAAAAACATATTTTAACACCGAAAATAAAACTGATATGGTCTCTCTACTACAATCAATTACCAAAAAATATTAGATTTTTGACCCAGTTTAGTCGACTGCGTTTCGTTATTGCTAACATAAGTGTACAAAGTGTCACAATAAAACCCCTACTTTGAAAATCACTTGGGGTTCAATCATTTGTTCATCCATGATAAGTAAACAAATAATTTTTGAAATATGTATGTAAACTAAATTACGACAAGGTACGCCGAAAGTTTTCTTCCTCTTTATCTATTGAAAAATTTTAGTAGTGACACCAGCTGTGTCTAAATATCAAAAATAAATTTAAAAAGCGGCCAAGTGCGAGTCAGACTCGCGCACCGAGGGTTCCGTACCACCATAATAATCATAATTGTATTAGTTGAAATGTCAGTAAATTAATGTGCTAGATTTTTTGAGTCCGACACGTGCTTGACCAAATTTTATTATTTGTTGTTATTTTATAGCTTATGCACTATAAACGTACCAATTTTCAAGTTTGTAAGTGTTCCCGTTTTTAAAATAGAACTAAAACAAAAATCGCCTCCGCGACCATCCAACTTGACCCCTCTCTTATATGAATGTTCTTGAAACGGGAGCTCACCACAGTTGGTTACTATTAGTTGTGAGAAAAGTTGTAATAGTTAATGATTTCAGACTTTTCCCATTATTTGTACTGTGAGACCTAGCTTCTTGCCAAATTTCATAATTTTAGGTCAACGGGAAGTACCCTGTAGGTTTTGCATTTTTGTATAAATGTATGGAGATGAGGACATAAAATGCCATATCTTTTGATTGCGTCGTTGTAAAAAATTGAAATTTTTAGACCTTGTGTGGTTCATGGACCCTAACATATAGTAATAATTTCAACCTGATACCTCTACCCGTTCGTGAGATAAAGGGTCTTGACAGACAGACAGACAGACAGACAGACAGACAGACGGACAACAAAGTGGTCCTATAAGGGTCCGTTTTTTTTCTTTTGAGGTACGGAACCCTAAAAACCATAAAAAGCGTTCATCGTTCGATTTGTGTCCACAAGGACTAATCGGCCCATAAAGTGCTATGCGCGAAGAGTAGACGGCGCTAGTCGACCTGTTAGCGACCAAGTGTAATGAATAAGGAGGAGAGAAATTTGAACTAGCCGCTTAAAGACGCGATAGCTCAGTTGGTAGAGCGTCGGCACGGTACGCCGAAAGTCGCAGGCTCGCATCATATTTTTCTTCCTCTTTATCTATTGAAAAAAAAGAAATATTAGGACAACTTTGTTATTAGGAACAGAACTGCTGTTCCCTTATTTTGTAACTTGCAATAACTTTACTTAAACCATAATTCTCCATTGTGATAAAGCTGATGCAAGCTTAATTAAAATTCCGATCAATCTACACTAATAGTATAAACAGGCAAAGTTTGTTTGTAAGAAGAAATCTCTGGAACTACTTAACCGATTTTAAAATCTCTTTTACCAGCAGAAAGCTACAGTTCCATTGACTTTTTTATTAATGTGGTCAAATGGAAAACTAACGACGCTAAGCTACTACAACTGACACCAAATTGACACTATGGACTACTTATGGACGACAAACCTGGACTACTTGTGGCTGTGGTTCAAAGCAAAGCAGGCCATGCCGTCAGTTTGCTAGGATAATGGGTGAAAAATATCCAAATACGTGATCTGATTATCCGTCCGCGAGAGACGCGGTGTCCCCAGCATAAAGAAAAATAAGGTAATATTACCATGCTAGTCCCCACGCTTTGTTTCGGCTGGCACCAAGGACCGTGGTTATGAGCTAATCTATTTATTTTATTGTTCTTTTGGTTGTTGGTGATCGCAGTATGTTTAGATGGTACTGTACGCAAAGGAACACTACTACCCATCCTATTAAAAATGATTTAGTCTCCTATTACGACACCTACTGATAGAGATGCTTGACACTATTCTTTGTTGACACCACACGAAAAAGAACAGTTATTGTATATTAAATTACACTCTTAACCCATCCCCAGCTATCTAGGGTTATATTATGGAAATTTTCATGTTAAACACTCTCTAATATACATAGCAGATACCAGCAGGGGTGCGTTGTAATTACCTTTGAAATTTTGAGGCGCGGGGACAAGAATTTTGCCGAGATTGAAGTTTGGCGCTAGAATTTTAATTTAGGTTGCTATGTTCTAAAATATATTTTTAAAAAGCTAATGCAAAGCAATTCAGGATGTTTTTTTAGCTAAAAGCAAATTATTTGATAAAATATGGGTCTATGTTAAAAAATATTTTTGTTTAAAACATGTTTAAAACTCTGCTTTTCCTCCAGTGCTGTGCGAGGAAACTATGCTGTTCCGATCTTAACTGTCTGGAAAATTCTAACCAATGGGCTTCCTCCATTTGACAGCGCATTTGACAAGCTACGAAAATGGCGCAATCTTATTGGTTGAAATTTACCCAACACCCATCTTAGCTCCCTAGCGCACTTATAAGATAAGATGAGATGAGATAAGATAAAAATGATCAAATATATAATCCTTTTTTGTCGTTTAATCCAACGCTTAGCAATCTATTTTGCAGCCATGACACTAAAACCAGAGTATTATTTGATAACATTGTTTTATAAACTTAAAACCCACGCCACCAGCGGCTGTTTAAAAAAAAACAAATGTTCCGCCATTAGTGGCAATTTAACGAATGTGACTAAGCAACGACTATCGGCCGTCTAAATAACAATAATACTCGGCCGTCAGTGGCAAGTTAAGCACCGTATCTAAACAGCCACCAGCGGGTTGGGGTGTAGTAAAGGGGGCGCTATAGAGTTGGGACTTGAAAATTATTTTAATTTTTTTGTTTTTAATTATTGTTTCGAATAGATTGAATAAAAATAATCACTTTTCATTATTATAATTTTTTCTCTACGGCTATTAGTTATTGAAATAATTGGCTATTAAAGTAAAATAAATTGTATGTTACATGTTACAGTATGTTGTATGTTACAGTACAGGGAACATAACATAATTTCAGGTAATTTTATTTACTAGGATTAGGTTCAAAACTGATTACAGCACCGAATCGGTTACTTCCGAATAGGATAGCTTAGGTTCAAAAGTGGTTACAGAACCGAATTGGTCCAACCAGTATTATATTACTCTATGGTCCAACCCAATTTTATCATTAGGCCAACTGAAAGGCGGGACGACGAAGCAGGGGGACGGGGAGGGCGCCATAAAAAACAAATTCCAGACAGAACGACACATACCTACACGGTAGGTTATCTTAAGTTCCCTTTTGACCCCTCGCAAACAGAAATAGGGGACCTCCGTCGACCTTATTTAAAGTCATAAGTTTATTTTAATGGAACTTTAACTCTAAATTAGCTTTCTGCAACTGAAAGTAAGTTTTATAAACCATAAGATTCATAAAGTTCAAAGAATTTGTAATAATATCAATAAAAAAGAATGGTTATGTTTTGTTTTAATAATGTAGCTAACTTCACTGCAATATTGAAAAGAAGGCAACACGGAAAAATATGCTATAAATACAACGAAATAAGTAGCATTTCCAAAGACTGTTAACTTGTGGCTGAATAACTTATTCTGTAATTCAGCCGCTAGTCATCATTCTGCTAACTTAAGCGTTAAAAATTGAACCTTATCAGTTTACGTTAAGGTACAATAATCAGCTAAATACTTGTGGTC
Organism: Athrips mouffetella; assembly: GCA_947532105.1. Classification (NCBI taxonomy): domain Eukaryota; kingdom Metazoa; phylum Arthropoda; class Insecta; order Lepidoptera; family Gelechiidae; genus Athrips; species Athrips mouffetella. Next base: position 7,422,012 of record OX383958.1, read on the forward strand.
GAATAAAATTATAACTTAACCCGCCGGTAACGGAGAGATATTTATTTTATGTAAACAGCCGCTGGTGGCTCTCTAGACACTTCCTATTTTTTATACTACCTATATATATCAATTACCTATTCAGCTCTTCAAGGTTAAATGAGATCACATCCTGTTCAGCCCGCGTGTAAAATTTTGCCCTAAAATAATAACATCAAACATATAAAAAAATACTTATTTAACTTACGAAGACCACATAAAAATAATAAACAGGATAAATATTTTCGGTTGGGTGTATCTTTATTCCCACAGACCTCCCCTCACCTTTCCTCATCCTCACCCTCACACCACACCTCTTCACTCTCTTGCCTCATCCAAAGTTGTAGTACCAATTATTGCCGCTAGAGGGTATATAAGGGCCAATCGAAAGCATCATAACATCCCATGAAACATCCACTACAGGCAGGACAGGGAGCTCCCTCCAGAATTCTAGCTGTTGCTGGAAAAAAGTAGAGGGGAAGTACCATAGTCACCTCGCTTGTCAGCGTTACGGCTGGCACCATGGACCGCGGTTGTAGGTGACCGCAGTAAGTAAGATGTTAGATACAAAGGAGGATGCTGCTGCCCATCCTCCAATTTATAACCCTTAGTCGCCTCTTACGACACCCACGGGTATGTAAGAGTTGGTACTATTCTTTGCCGGCACCACACGGGGCATTTGGGGCACCAATCGAAAGCATAGCCGAAGTCAATTTCGTCGGTTTTAAAACTTTACAAGCAATGAGACTGAGAAACGAAAGGCATCCAAATAGAAATAAAAATGCAACTCACACCCAATCCACGCCGTTTGTCTATCCCTCCCTGACCTACGTATAAAATATTTTATAGTCAATAAATTCCCATTAGCTGGCAGACATTACTCTTGGGGAGCAGTTGCGGCTTTTATTTAGTCATTATTGGTTTGGTCGATAACACTTTGAAAATATACGACAACAGTATGCAGTTAAGCTCATTGTATACGAAAGAAAAGATCAAAATCGTTAGATGCAATCTGCATAGATTACTGGCTATTTCGCAACAAATTAAAAGAAGGCGAAAGCATTTAAATTCGTGTACAATTATGTAACGCCAGTGTAGTACCGGCAAAGAATAGTACCAACCCACTTCTACCAGTAGATGTCGTGAGACACGACTAAAACTGGAGGGTAGGCAACAGTGTCCGTCTCTGCAACGTACTATCTGACATACTGCGGTCACCAACAACCGCGGTCCGTGGAGCCAGTCGCAACGCGTACAAGCGTGGAAACTATGGTTTCTCCCCTACGAATTGTACTACGCTTTACTGCAGATGACGTTTCATGGTATGTTATGGTCATATGTTTTATTATGTTAGTCAATTAAGGTTCCACCATCCCTAAAATTAGCAGCTATACACTTGTCAATGCAAATATAGACTTTATTTACACGTAAACAACGTTCATATAAGCGTGCCTTGCAATGTGGCTGTTACGTCCGACGATGATTCCGAAATTCAAAAAAAAGAGAGAAAGGTATTTTTTTAGTATGTTATTTTACAAATATCAAAAAAGTAAAACGACCACATCACAAAATTTTGTTTTGTCTAAAATATTGTTATTTTTTCATTTATTTTTGATAAAAAATGTAGCAGTAAAATGGTTACAAATGGGAAAAAATAGAAAATAAAAGGGTAATTTTAGACTTTTTTTTCTTCAGTTATATTAATTAAATTAAAATTCTATCTCAACCACATCACTTTTTACATCTTGTTTATTACTACGTTTTTTTTTCTGCTACGATAAATGTTATATTTAATGTAAAAAGTGGTTACGAAGTTATTCAGTCTAGAGGCCATTCAGGAAGGCCTAGCCTACTGTGCTCCCAATCAAACACAAATCATTTGAGCTGAACTAGGCTAGCCAAGTCGCCTAAATGACCACAACTGTATAGGCAAACCTAACGACAAAACGGATTCCATCTTACGCTGACTGTGGTTGTGGTTGAATTAAGAAAATAGTGACTTAGGAATGATGAGGTTGACATTTACGCAAGGAAATAAAAAAAGAAAGCCCAAAAAAGGAAGATGGACGAGAGGCCCTTGCCTTTCAGTGGGATATCATCATAATAAATGGGTAAATATTGACGTTATACCAACCTGTAGTTCTCTGTGTAGAGCCTGATTAGAATAGTACTCCTTATCTCTTTTATTGGTGTCATAAAAGGGGAATAAGGGATCATGAACTGAAGGATGGGCAAAGGTCACCAGCCGTTGCAGTTCAATGTAACAGCTTACAAGCTTAGTGACTATGATACGCCCGGCAACAATAGCAGCTTACAAGCTTAGTGACTATGAAACGCCCGGCAACAATAGCAGCTAACAAACTTAGTGACTATGATACGCCCGGCAACAATAGCAGCTAACAAACTTAGTGATTATGATACGCACGGCAACAAGTAAGTGCTAACAAATCAAACTAAATCAGAGCTGCGAGGACCAGAGAGCCGATAACAGTCAAAGTTTTACTACTGACCCGCGGCTGACTGTACATCCTTTTCAAAATATACATATTCTGGGGAGAGCTCCGTGTCTAATGGCAAATTTACACAGAGCAAAATTAAGGCGCATCTGAGGGATTCAGCTATAGATAGATATATATACTATAGATATCACTGCAGCGAAAGAAAGAAATAATCGAATAGCTTTCTCATTCTTTCGTATAGCTGCATCCCACAGAAGTATTTGAATTTTGGCCTTTGCGCAAATCCAGCTTAACGATGGAGACTGTCATTACTTTCAGTGCCAGTAATTTGATGGTTTAAGACGAATTTTCTAAAATAGTAATACTTTGAACTATATACTATGGTTAATAGAGTTACAAATGTTTCCACTGACTTGTTCACCATTGTCACAAACGATTTTATCACCATTAATAATGTTTGCATTTTTATATGTCATTCGTTCGTCATGTGTATCAATAGCTTTAGAAGTGTTTATGTTTTGAAAATTGCTTCGCCATTTCTGTTTTACTTTTGCTGTAAAGTTGGTTGGGTGGGGGTTTGACTCCCTGCTATTAACTGGTGATATTAAATTTAATGGATAAAGTGTGCTCTTAGAGTTTTTATGACATTGTCACTTACACTGACGAAGATGATAGTGTTTCTAAATTGTACATGTAATACTAGACTTCTTTCTTACTGCTAGCGGGCGTAAAAAGTTTTTTCCGCATGTATCAGTAAAATTGATAATTTCGAAAAAGTATTGCAGTAAGTCTTGCTTTTCATACAATTTTATTTGTACAATAGTAACATCATTGCATCGTTAAAAAATTAAATCATGGATTTTTTATAAAGATGGGGCTATATAGAGGGTCTTGATGATTTGTGAACATAATTTTTGCACGATACTTAGACCATGAAACTGAACAACATTCCCAAAAAAACATGGTCAAATATTCAAAAAACCAAATTTAACCTCCCATAATCCGCTATCAGCTGATGCAGTAATAGGAGGTTAAAAAAAACGTTTTTGGAATTCGACCTTCCTTTTGGACTTAGTAACATACTAAAATAATGTTCACTATTCCATTAGGACCTTATATTAAACAGTTGCCGATTAAAGTAACTTCTAAGAAAACGACATCTAGCACATTTGCTATAACGACAAATTTATGTTATAACAGGTAAAATTTATTTTATTATACACCCGAACATAACTTTAAGACTTTTATCATGGACAACTTTTATCAACTCAAGCAAAGGGAAATTCAATTAGGCGTCCAAAAAGCTTTTCTAATTACTTTCCAAATTCAAATCAAATATAAATGTTTGGGTAACATTCCGAAATGGCGTTAAACTTTACGAATCGCTCCTTTTATTTTTTCTGTTTTAGATCCAGTAATAACTTCCTTACGTTTCCCGGTTTTTATTTCTTTTCGAGAGGGGGCCGAAAATAAAAATTTTATTGGATGTGAAGAACAATCTTTCAAAGTGCTCAGAATTAACTCTTCGACATTCAAGTGTTGTAAAAAAGGAACGATTTTGATTTGGTTAGTTAATTGCTTTTTGCAATATCGTTGAAGCTCTAAGTAGACGTAATGTCATGAAATATTTCGTCAAAAATTTGAGCCAAAGCAAAGGATTTATAAAAATAAGAGAGAGCAGAAGAAAAGTAGCTCAAAGTTTATAAGCAATTTAATATTAATTCTGCGTCTCACATTTTTAAACATAGAAAAAATAGGTACCTAACCATTGTACTTATGAATATATACATATATATTTCATGTCTGTGGGGAAAAAGTAAGTACTTTAGTTACGCGGGACGAAAAAACAGGTTCCCCCCCGTAACGGCACGACAAATGGCATACTGACTACGGGAATAAATAAAGAATGCTTAGGTCACACGTTTTCTCCCCTCGGCATCGCCTCGGGTCGCAATACACTATTCCTACCTAGGTACGTAATCTACTAATTCGTCTCTTGTAACTTTTACGGTTATAATTCACGAACAAAATCTTCACAAATCTCCTGAATATGACTTCCATTTTTTTTTCTGTAACTTAAGAGCCAAGCTCTCGTCGATATCGATATAGTAACTTGCAGGAAATTATTTTCTCCGTCAGAGAATAATACCAACGAATCTCTACCCATGGGTGTCGTGAGAGGCGACTATAAGAGTCTTTAAACCGGAAGATGGTCAGCAGCGTACTACGTATTATACCATCTTACATACTGCGGTCACCAACAATCGCGATCCATGGTGCCAGCCACAACGCTAACAAACATGGTGACTATGGTACTTCCCTTTCACAATTTTCCTCTGAGGGAGCTCCCTGTCCTGTAATGGACGTTTTATGAGTTTTTATCATTTTTCTTCCTATCCTACCCAAAAATTTTCCTTCTATGACGTTATTATAAATGAGCAATAAAAAATAAACTGGCGATTAATAAAAAACTTTATCAGTAATGAAGAGGTACTACATATTGTGACTACTTCAGTAACTTTTAACAAACATGTCCCAACAGCAAAGTGTGTTTATCAGCAATTTAAATGATTACTATCTATACTTAGTATTTACAAGTTCAAACTACCTATGTAGAATCAGTAACGAAGATAATAGGACGCTTGGGAACAGTAATCAATTTATAAGGTTACTAATATACTTAGGTACTACTAGGAATAAGAGCCATGCCACACGGTGCGTTGCGGTGCCGCAACGCAAATATTTCAACGCATAGCCGGCCACACGGGCGCTGCGTCACCGCTGCGGCACCGCAGCGTCGCTCCGTCACCGCAGAGTCGCTCCGTCGCCGCAGCGGTGACGCACAAGAGTTCCGTCGAGCATTTTGTACAAAACTGCAGTCAGTCTAATGAAAACATGGATCAGAAAAGACGTCTGGCATTGCTCCTATTACTACGTCACCGCCGAAATCGACGCAAAATCACAAGACGGTATTGTATCTGTCCCTTAATATCATTAAGAAATAGTGATGGACAGTTTTTTATTAGAATATCGGGAGTTGCTCTATGACGAAAAGAAGTTTTATAATTTTTTTAGAATGAGTATATCCAGCTTTGAATGTTTATTGGAGTCCTTAGAACCACACATACGGAAAAACTATACTAATATGAGGAATCCAGTGGAACCAATAGAAATGCTGGGAATTACTTTAAGGTAAGTATTTTTTACAGGGTGAAAATGCAAAACCGAGCGTCAGCTCAAGGGTGTGCTCAGACCACGAAACCGAACAACTTTTCCAAAGAAACATGGGTCGAAAGCGGAGAATTTTTTTGGCTTCTCCTTACAAACCTTCAACAGTAGACAGTGCATTTTATATGGAGAAGCAATAAAAAATTCTCCGATTTCGACCCATGTTTCTTTAGAAAAGTTGTTCAGTTTCGTGGTCTGAGTACACCCTTGAGCAGGCGCTCGGTTTTGCATATACAGGGTGTAAATTAAAAATTTTATAACTCCGAAGCAAAAACCTTTATTTTTTCCGGAAATGACGTCACAGCTGAGGTTCCCTAAGCGTTTTATAACAAAATTGTATGGGAGCCTGTTGTGACGTGACGTCATCGCACGACTTTTGCAATTTTTTGAATTTCTCTAAAATTACGGAATGAAACGTTAAAAAAAGGAATTTTTGAGAAGCGTGGAACTAAATCTCGAAATGGTTTTGAGATTTTTATGTGGTTACCGAAATTGAGCGGTTGTCAATTCGATAGAACAAATCTGGATGTAATTTTCTGTACCACACACAGTCACACAGGTCTCTTAGGACAGGGGGTCCCGCTAGGTGTAGACACACCTTAAAACCACCCAATAAATAAGTAATCAATCTAAATCTCTTCAATAGTACTCATTTTACCCTGTAAATAAAACTGAACATTTACGAACATTTTATAAAAAAGACCGGCCAAGTGCGAGTTGGTCTCGCGCACGGAGGGTTCTGTACTTCCATATTATTATCATATTTGTTGAAATTTCTGTAAACTTCAGTGCTAGATTTTTCGAGTCCGACACGCACTTGACCAGTTTTTATTATTTGTTGTTATTCCATAGCTTATGCACTATAAACTTAACTGGAGACACCTGCCCCTAGCTTTTAAGAAACTCTGTGGTTAATTAATATAAAACATTTTATTTATTTAGTTAAATAAAAAATAAAAAAATATATATTTTTTGTTTTTTAAACAAACCAACTTTTATGCTTGTAAGTGTTCAAATTTTTTTTTGTGACAGACGGACAGACATCGGAGGCATATTAATAGGGTCCCGTTTTTTACCCCTTGGGTACGGAACCCAAAAAAAATTTATGAGCTTGCGTGTGTCTTCCACGTCTGCGGTGCTGCGGTGCGGTGCGGTGCCGCTGCCGCGTCGCAATGAGTACAACCCCGCCCGCTTCGTCTCGGGGGCTGCAGCTCCGTCGTGAGTGCGTTGCGTCACCGCACCGCACCGTGTGAACACTATGATTATTTGTATGTAAAACAACGCAGCGACACCGCTGCGGCACCGCACCGCAGCCGCACCGCACCGTGTGGCATGGCTCTAAGTTAATGTATCGGTAGTTATTTTAATTCTTCCGACAACACGTTAATTAAACCTTACACAGGGTGTAAGGGACAGGCTGGCAAAAACTGAAAAGGCATGATCAGTCAATGAAACTGAACAACTTTTAATGAACAAAATAATTTTTTTTTATTGAAGAGTTTGTATGGAGGAGCAATTTTTTTCCGGTAATACGAGTATTATGTATGTTTTTAGGTAAAAACATATCATTTTTACACTTGTAAGTGTTGCTGGACAAGTGGCTTTCTACTATCGCAAACGCCAGTAGAATAGAATGAAAATGTATGGGATTGACATTAGCTAACGAAATGTCACCTGACAGCTAATATCAAACCCATAGTTTTATTCTATTCTATAGCGAATGCGACAATAGAATGCCACTTGTCTCAGGGCCCGTTTTAACGTTAGAGCTAAAACAAAAAATCGAGCGAAAATCGCCATAAAAATACGTTTTTGGTAGGGAATTATTTTTTATTATTTGTTGTGATAAGGGCAACATGAATACATAATATGTGAAAATTTCAGCTGTCCACCTATAACGGTTTATGAGATACAGCCCGCTTATAGACAGACGGACAGACAGACGCACAGACAGACAGGTATCGGGTAGCGCATTTTGTATGGGAGGTGAACAAAGTAAGCGGTCCTGATGGAATACCAGCAAAAGTCTTGAGAAACTGTGCGCCTGAGTTGTCTCCTGTGCTAACACGTTTGTACCGCCTCTCTCTAAAAACAAGAACGGTGCCAAAGTCTTGGAAGGTTGCCAACGTACAGCCAGTGTCCAAGAAGGGTAGTCGTGCCAACCCCAGCAACTATCGGCCAATCGCCATCACCTCCATACACTGCAAAGTTATGGAAAGGGTACTCAATGGAAAACTGCTAACATACCTAGAAGCTAACGACCTACTCAGTGACAGTCAGTATGGCTTTCGCCGGGGACGATCAACTGGGGATCTTCTAGTGTATGTCACGCATTGCTGGGGGGAGGCCATCGAGAAATACGGCGAAGCCCTTGCCGTGTCACTAGAATCTGGTGATTTTCAATGCCACCAAAACGCAGGCGTGTCTGTTCACCGCCAAAAGGAGTCCGTTCACTCTGGCTCCTACTTTTCGAGGTACAACTGTACCAGTTACCGACAGCCTCGAGCTACTTGGCATGAAGTTGTGTGCAAACCTGAACTTCGGCGCTTAAAGCCTCAAAAGCGTTAAAAGCCCAAACTGCGGCAAAAAAGCTGGGCATCCTCAATAAGGTTAAGCGTTACTTCACTCCTGGACAGCTTCTAGTTTTATATAAAGCCCAAGTCCGATCGTGCATGGAGAATTGCTGTCACCTTTCGGATGGCTCAGCCAAATACCAACTAGCCGCACTTGACTCGATAGATCGCAGAGCCAAGAAGCTCTTTGGTGATGAGGTGCTGGTGAAAACCAAGTTTCACAGTCTGGCCCACCGTCGCAAAGTTGCATGTCTGTCGGTCTTCTACAGATTGTACTTCGGAGAGTGTGCTCTAGAGCTCTACGAGCTTATTCCACCATCTCCCTTCTACCATCGGGAGTCCAGACGCACCGCAGGATATCACCCATACTTGGTTGATATTCCGCACATTCTCACAAAGCGCTTCGAAACATCCTTTATAATGCGCACGGCTAAAGAGTGGAATTCTCTGCCTGCGTCTGTGTTCCCGAGTTCATATAACCCGAATCTATTCAAGTCGCGAGTGAATAGGCTCCTTCTGGGTAAGCTCGTTCCATCGTCGTCCTCATATCTGTCTTCAAGACTAGATCGAGTTCAAGAGTAAGCCCATTAACAATTAAAAAAAAAAAAGCTCAAATTGGTTTTTCGTGTTTCGACCCATGTTCCTTGGGAAAAGTTGTTCAGTTGCATGGGAAAATTCACACCCTTCAGTATTATCCCCCTTTCCGTTACGCGTTGTAAAATTCACTCGGACGCTGGCAGGTGCGGGGACATGTAGTTCCTCTGATAACGACAAGGTGCGTGCGGCATTTTGCAAAGACACACTTCGTGTCGTGCCCTACCTATTCGGTTTCTTGATCAAGAACCCAATTGAAGGAAACCAAAGAAGCCACATTTTAGGCCATTTTGTTATAAACAAGTGTCAAAAAAGTTTAAAGCCACAAAAAACGCAGTAAAAGTGGCAACGTCCTGGGCTGCAAAATTTTTGTTATTTTCTAATTGATCGACACGCTAAGAAAAAGAAGAGGAACATTTGTGCCATTGATACGAAAGAAAAAGAAGTGGAAAAAAGCAATAATAGAATTAAAAAGAAGACAGTAAATCCGTTTGTCCTATATGAGCCATGGTCTTAGGAATTTTTTTTAGAATAATTCACACGATTTTATTATTTCCTTTTTGTTGCAAGTTTGTAGTTCAGGTTAAACTTGAGTTAAACATTAGATAATATCTGCATAATCGCTGAACTTGAACACAGTATCAATCAAATTGGGTATCATCAGTAGGTGCCTATTAATATGTATTCAGTAACAATAACAGTTATACACTATTCCATTACATTAGTAATTGGTACAATGCGAAGGCTTAAATACCTATTTTGCATACACAGATTAGTAAGTTTGTTTGACGTAGACTTGCCACATTCTTTGCAAAAAGAGTTGTTTTTATAAAATAAAACATACAATTTACTTTCAAATTATGAAAACCGTAATATCAAAGATAACTAAAATATCCCTTTGTACATTGGTACAAAGCAACAAATACATGTATATTCATCATACCAGTTGCTGTGTCTTGGCTGCTACAAATGTTCAACAACTGCCTGGAATCTGCCTCAGTACCCCGTCTTTGGCGAAAAACAAAGGTCATAGCTATCCCGAAAAACTGATAACCCTAAAAACCTCCGGCCGATCTCGCTTCTGTGCCATACTTACAAGTTATTCGAGCGGTTACTTTTAGTTCGCCTCACAGACTTTGTTGACCCGCAACTGATCCCAGAGCAGGCGGGTTTCAGACCCATAAAGTCTTGTTGCAGTCAGGTACTCAAGTTAACGGAACACATTGAGGATGGGTTTGAGACCGGAAAGGTTACTGGCACCGTATTTGTTGATCTTTCTGCGGCTTATGATACTGTCAACCTACGGCGTCTATTATGGAAGGTGGAGACCATGACCGGAGACCAAAATTTTGTCAAAGTGCTCCGTGAACTACTCCATAACCGACGCTTCCAAGTTCACCTTCTCCCAAAGAAAAGTCGTTGGAGGTCTCAGAAGAACGGCCTACCTCAGGGTAGTGTCCTGGCACCGCTGCTTTTCAACATATACACCAACGACCAACCGTCCAGCCCGAACACATCTCGCTTCCTGTATGCAGACGACCTTTCGCTCACGTCCCAGTCAAACAACTTTCAGGATGTCGAGACACACTTAAATATAGCACTAAAAAACCTAAGTGACTACTACGACGAAAACTCTCTGAAACCAAACCCGTCTAAAACTGAATCGTGCGTATTCCATCTTCGCAACGCACAGGCAGGGCGGAAACTTCACATCATATGGCGTGGAGAGTCTATTGCTCACAACAACTTTCCCAAGTACCTCGGCGTTACGCTGGATAGGTCATTGACGTTCAGAAAGAACTGCGAGAAATTAAAAGGAAAGGTGCATTCTCGGAATAACCTACTGCGCCGTCTAACTACCACCAAATGGGGCGCAAACCCGCAAGTGCTGCGAACTACTGGCTTGGCGCTTGCGTTCTCTGCCGGCGAATTTGCATGTTCTGTATGGGGTCGTTCATCACATGCAAAGCTAGTGGATACCGCCTTAAATGAAACTTGTCGCACAATTACTGGCTGTCTAAGGCCGACTCCGGTCAAGTTACTGTATCCATTGGCTGGAATAGCGCCTCCAGATGTTCGCAGATCTGTGGCTAGCTCATGTGAAAAGGCCAATATGAAAGACACACGACACCCTCTGCACAGCCACGAACCAGTGCCGCAAAGCGATGTCACAGCACTGCCGATGTCACAGCACTGATTTTATTTTTATTTTTTTTCTACTTTTGTATTCTACCCTTACGATAATATTTATTTGATAATGCTACATATTTATTATATTTTTATAGAATTGTGTTGTGATGTCTTAGTGTTAATAAAAATTTCTGATTTCTGATTTCGAAGGCTAAAAAGCCGAAAAAATTTCGTAAAGTGTGTCGATAGCCTGACCTCTGACCCTTCACAGGCTGTGGCGTGAAAGAGTTTCACTTCCTTCCCTTTTGTTCCACCTTCAGAGAGTCTTTCGCCTGGACAGAATTTGCCATGGCTGACCTGGAAGTCTCTAAATAGACTTCGGACTCAGGTTGGCTGCAGTAAAGACAACATGTCCAGGTGGGGTTTCTCAAAGGATCCTAATCTGATCTGCACGTGTGGTGCGATACAAACTATGGCCCACCTAACATCGTGTTCTGCGTCCCCTTCCACCTTCACACAGCAAGAGTTAATGGACGCCACACAAAATGCAGTGCATGTTGTCGAATTTTGGGCTAAACAAATATAAAATTAAGATAATTAAGATAAGATAAGATAATTGTTTATTTCCAAAAAACATGTTTTTTAAGTGTACATTAGCGTTCTTACTTATTACATCTTTTGTTTCTGACTCTGCCTCTTAAACTAAGTTAAAAAAAAACCTGTATTTTAAGAGACAGCGTTCAACCGTGATACTTAATATTCAAAATGAAGAGGAACGTGTAATCTCTGTAGATACTAGAAAAACAACAATTAGTAAAAAAGAGAAAAGAAAAACAAAATAATGTTTTAAATTAAAATACAATATAGAATTTTACGTGCGCAAGAGTGGAACTAGATGTGTTTGAGAGTGATAGTGTGCGTGTGTGTGTGTGTGTTAGGGAGAGAGTATGTATGTTTGTGTGTATATGAGTGTGTTGTTTGTTATACCTATGCGTTTCGCTGTGATATAATATATAGGTAGTATGTCATACTATGAAAGAAAATGTAGCAAGTCCTCAGTTTGGGAATAGTTTTGCAGCAATAACCAATTTGTAACCTTAGTTTTTACTTCATGCCTGTTTAAGTTAAGGATATTCATTTTATTGTGTATTTTTTTGTAAATATTGTTACTTGAAACATAGAATTGACGCTGAGCGAAGGTTGTGTTATGAGGAATCGAATTGGGCGTATTCCTGCGTTTAGTGCAATCAGCTGGAAGTACGTCACGGTGACATCTTAGAGTGGACTGAAGCACATAAAGCTGCCGAACTGTTAATACTTTGCTGTCTTCGAATACTCGCTTGGTGGGATATCGGAAATGCTTTCGCATCATAACCTTTAAGACAGCTCTCTGAGCTCTTTCCACTCTCAGAAGGTCCGTTTTCGTAGTTCCACCTGTTCAGGGGAAAGGCAGAGCGATGCACAATGGTATAGAATAAGCTGGTTTATTAGGAAAGATACAAAAGGCATGAGAGCCGTGTGATGAACAAAAACGAACGACAATAACAGACATCTATCAAAATATATAAAACACTTATAAAAACGGCCAGCTAATAGTGGCGTCAACCATGAAGGTGCTTTACACCAACACACCCCCTCAACTCATGGCTTAACGTCACGCAGCCCTAACGCAGCCGTCAGTAGCTCGTGCCTTATACGAGGCAAAGGTTTGGTGAGGATATCTGCCAACATCTTGTCAGTCGCCAGATATTCCAAAGTTATGGCTTTGTTGTCACGCAGCACATCTCTAATAAAGAAATGTCTAATATCAATGTGCTTGCTCTTTGCGTGAAATACACCGTGATCTTCAGCAAGGCAGATAGCACTTAAGTTATCAGCATGCATTCTTACCTTAGACAATGTGTGAAGACCTAGCTCCTTCAGCAGACTATTTAAGTATACAGCCTCTTTCATAGCTTCCGCCAAACTCACAAACTCAGCCTCACACGTAGAAGTCGCAACAATGCGTTGCTTTTGTGAAGTCCAAGATATGGCTGCACCACCTAGTACAAAAACATATCCAGTAAATGATCGTCTATCGATTACACAACTACCCCAGTCTGCATCCGAATATCCCTGAATACATAACCCTGTCGGTTTAAATAACAAACCATGCGTTATTGTACCTTTTAAATATCGCAAGATCCGCTTTGCAGCTTTCCAATGGGTATCTTGTGGATTTTCTGCAAACTGTGCAAGTTTTGCCGTAGCATTAGCAATCTCTGGTCTAGTTGCCACACTTAAATACATGAGTGCTCCGATCAGTTCTCTATAAGGAAAAGATTTCTCTGCAACCTTTTTCTCTTCACTTATCACTTGTTTTCCTGTCTCCATTGGAGTCTGAACAGGATTACAGTCTTCCATGTTGAATCTTTTCAATATATCTTTAATATATTTTTCTTGTGACAAGTAGTAACCATTACCACTTTTCTTTATATCTATCCCAAGACAATAAGTTGCAGGACCAAAGTCTTTTAACTCAAATTTCTTGGCCAGTTCTTGTTTGAACTTATCTATCACATCTCTCCGTTGCGAGCAGATCAAAATATCATCGACATAGATAACTACAAAAAGATCAGCTCCATCTTTAGTATGTTTATGATACAAGCAAGGTTCACTCACAGTAGGTCTCAACCCCATCTCTTTCAGCTTTGAATCCAGCTTAATATTCCACTGTCGTCCAGCTTGTTTGAGACCGTATAGTGATTTCCTTAGAAGACATGTGTCACCACCTGCTTTTATTTCTTCAAGCATTCTTATTGCCTTTTTTCCTGTTTCACTTTTACTATCTATTTCGATTAGTTTCTTTAGACTTTCTTCCAACAGTTCTGGAACCTTCATATAAATGTCTTCGTTTAAGTCTCCGTTTAAATATGCCGTGTTGATATCAATTTGGTCTATGTCCATTCCCATCTCAACGGCTAAAGCAACCAACAGACGTACAGTTCCAATTCGCGCAACTGGAGAAAAAGTCTTATTATAATCCAGCCCTTCTCGCTGACTATACCCTTTCGCAACTAATCTCGCCTTCTTTTTCTCTGTTTTGTCAACGTTTAACTTTGTTGTCAGTACGTATCGACAACCTACGACATTTCTATCAGGAGGCTTCTTCACAATGTTCCATGTATTATTTTTTACAAGGCTCCTTATCTCAGATAATATCGCTTCTTGCCATTTGTCTTTTTCATCACTACTCAAGGCCTGCTTTAACGTGATCTCAATAACTCCAGCAAAGTCATCAGTGTCGGCGTATTCCTCTGTTGATGCTTCGCTTTCATTATTTTCAGTTTCTTCAATCTCGACCATATTATACAGCTTTCGAGGACGCCCGACGTGCCCTCTTTCAATTCTTGGTCTTCCAGGACCTCTTTTTAGAGTGATATTCCTCTCTAAAGCCTCATTGCCATCACTATCATTACTAACTCTAGTACCGTCTCCTCTAGTATACGTACTACCGCTTGTTTCATCGCTCAATGGCAAAACTGGTGGCCTTTCTGATGAGATTTCTACACTTAAGGGTTGTCCCGTCAAAGAACCCGACTGTCCCGCTTGAATTTCTATTTCAACAGTCTTTTTATCACTATTCTTTTCACAGTGTGGTTCAATGAGTGACTCTTTTAAAATATTATCATTATTTTCAGGTAGCTTACCTTCTTGAAAACGAACATCCCTCGACACTATTATTTTTCTGTCTTCAGGTATCCACACTTTATATCCAATAGATTCAGCTGGATAACCAACAAAAATGCCGAGTGAACTTCTTGGTGCAAACTTATCCTTTCCTGGTTCTTTGTTCAAGACGTGTACTTTTGTACCGAACGATCTAAAATATTCGATATTCACAGGTCTCCCGAACCATTTTTCATAGGGAATTTCACCGTTCAAGCTACTACATGGACACCTATTACGTATGTAGCACGCCGTCGCAACGGCTTCTGCCCAAAAACTTGCGGCTAGTCCCGAGGATAAAAGCATACATCTTGCCTTTTCAAGCAATGAACGATTCATACGTTCAGCTGTTCCGTTACTTTGGGGTGTATGCGGCGTTGTTAGTCGTCTCGTAATTCCCGCACTTTGTAAATATAAATCAAAATTTTTATTTACAAATTCACCACCGTTATCCGATTGTAAACATTTGATTTTCCTATTTGACATATTTTCAACCTGACACTTGAAAATCTTGAACTTTGACAATACGTCACTTTTATTTTTTAGCATGAAGACTTCACACCAACGAGTACAGTCGTCAATAAAAGTAACAAAATATTTATTTCCCGCGTTCGATTGAACTCTCATGGGACCTACCACATCAGAATAAATTATTCGCAACTTCTCATTGCAGGGTCCACTGGACTTCACAAAAGGCAACGAAACCATTTTCCCTTTAGCACACACATCACAATCACGCAAGTCACAATCAGTATTTACCGGGTCAATACCTGATTTCTTAAGTAATTTCATAAGATCTCTTCCATTCAAATGTCCCATACGCTCATGCCATCTATACAGATCGACATTCTTACTTCCTGATACCACAGACGCTGAAGCGTCCATTTCCCTCAAGTAATATAAATTACCTCGCCGGTCAGCGGTCAGCTTTACTTCGCCATCCTTGACTGCGTATGCTACATCACGCTTAAAAGTGACTACACAGCCTCGTTCAGTGAGCTTAGCGATTGAAATTAAATTACTTCGTAAGTCGGGAACTAGTAAAGTATCTTCAAATTTTATGAAGCGCGTACGGTCGTCATTGCATGCTAATATCTTAACTGTACCCTTACCTTGCACGGTTGTAAAAGATTCAGTGGCTAACTTTAACTTTTGGCTCGAAGGCAGTACCTCCTCAAACCTTGCCGCGTCGTTGCACATGTGAGCACTGCATCCGCTATCAAATAGCCATTCTTGACGGCGCTTAGCTCCTACAGCCAGGCAGTCTGAAATTTGATTGATGGTTAATGCTTCACATTCTACAGTTCCATCTGGTTCTGCGCAACTTTCAGCGCACCTAGTTTCCGAAGTTTTCTTCTTCTTTTTACAGTCCGATGCCTTGTGTCCAAATATATGACATTTAAAGCATTTATACTTAAAATTCGTTCCAGTTCCGTTCCCTTTCTTCTGACTACTTGTTCCAGCTCCAGATCCATTCACGTTTTTCTGACGTCTACCCACATACATAGCACCTTCGATATCTTCAACTTGAGCGTTTCCTCTCGAGGTATACTCCTCGACGATCTTTACTCGAAGTTGTTCGGGTTTAGGAAGGTTGTCCCTAGACTCTATAGCGCAACGAAAGTTTTCAAAACTAGGAGGCAGACTATACAAAAGCATGATTGCCAATAAATCATCATGGATTTGGATGCCCATCTCTTCAAGCTTATCTACAGCTTCAAAGAAAGAATCGAGATGTTCGCTTACATTTTGATTTTCGCCCATCTTCTGCAACATCAGCCTTTTCAACAGCGTTGCCTTTTTCGCAGGACCTCTCGACGCAAACATACTCTCCAATTTCAGCCAAACTTCTCGTGCAGTTCCCACCTTCTTTACATGATGAACAACACTTGGATCCAACGATAAAATCAACTCGGATTTAGCTTTTCTGTCAGCTGCCTTCCACGCTGACAAAGTGGCATCTCCGTCGCTGGGCTTTGGCTTCTCACCACTAACATACTCCCAATAATCGCCTTTGATCAATAAAGCCTCCACTTGCACTTTCCAGGTATCATAGTTGTCTCTTGTCAATGTTTGGATACGTATACTCGAAGACATTTTTGGATCCGACTATACCTAATTTATCAAATATTTTTACGACTACTATTTTTTTACCAGCTCTGGGCCCATAACCCTTGTTCAGGGGAAAGGCAGAGCGATGCACAATGGTATAGAATAAGCTGGTTTATTAGGAAAGATACAAAAGGCATGAGAGCCGTGTGATGAACAAAAACGAACGACAATAACAGACATCTATCAAAATATATAAAACACTTATAAAAACGGCCAGCTAATAGTGGCGTCAACCATGAAGGTGCTTTACACCAACACCACCCCATGCTGGAATGCAATATGCAATCACAGACTGGCATAATGCTAGATAGACAGACCGTATAGTGTCAAAGTCGGCTGAGTCCCGGAGAGTCTTGAATATACGTGGGACACTCAGAAATATTTGCGACACTAAAAAAAATTGTTCTACAGGTACATATATTTTTATTAAATCTTTTCAAAGTACTGTCCACCAGCCTCTATACAAAGATTCATGCGTCTGAACCAGTTTTCAAAACACTTTTTCCAGTCCGCCGTAGACACCTCGTTTACAGCCTACTCGAACGCAGCCAGCGCATCTTCCGGCGACGAAAATTGTATCCCCTTGAGCTGATTTTTTATTTTTGGAAATAAAAAGAAGTCACACGGTGCTAGATCAGGGCTGTAAGGAGGGTGACCCAGGAGTTTGACTGGTGTGCTGTCCAGGAAGTCCCTCGTTTTGAGCGCGGTGTGTGCAGGCGCATTGTCGTGGTGGAGCAGTAGTCCGCGGAGCCCTGTGTTTGGTCGCTTGTTGCTCACAACAGAAAAAACTTCTGGTAAACATTTGGTAGTATACCATTCGGCGTTGATGCTTCTTTGATCTCGTAAGGGAATTGAGGCCAAGTGGCCAGTCAAATTAAAAAAGCTGGCGATCAAAATCTTCCCCCCGCTTCGAGATCGCTTCACTTTGGTAGGCGTTGGTTCATTTTGAAACACCCAAACTGTCGACTGGCGCTTGGTTTCTGGATCGTATTGATAAATCCAGGACTCATCACCTGTTACGATGTCGTAAACACGCCGAGACGAGCCTGCTTCAAATTTGTTCAGCATATCACGGCACCATTCCACCCGGGCCTGCTTCTGAGCGTCGGTGAGGTAGTGCGGCACCCAGCGCGATACTATCCTCCTCACGCGAAGATGCCCGTGTAGAATCTCGTGAACGCTTCCCGATCCAATCTTTAATATGTGCTGAATCTCCTGATATGTAATTCGCCTATTATCTTGGATTAAATTTTTCACTGCTAGCACGTTTTCTTCCGTAATAGCCGTCAAAGGGCGACCGCTTCTTTCTTCATCCCCCAAGGTTGGTCGACCGCGCCTAAATTCGTTATACCAACGATACACGGTTGCCTTGGAGGGGCCTTCATCCATAAATGCCATTTGAAGTCTATCGAACGATTCATCCGGTTACAGGCGACACTTGAAATCGTAAAAAATCATAGCTCTAAAATGTTCCCGGCGCAGATCCATTTTTCAGTAAGACACGATACTTTGAATTGGCTCGCAAAAAATGTGGAGGGAAATTTTGAAAATGGAACACACATATTTTTACTTACAAGTAATCATATTTTCGAAAAAGATTCTGACCGGCCAGTCTCCCATATATAAAAACTATTTTTCGCAATACTTTCTGAGTGGCCTGGTATGTATTAAACGCAATACCCTACCAACGATTCCCGCTAAGTGTTCTCTCCATCGCAATCCCTCATCTAATTGCACCCCCAAATACCTAACGCTCTCTACTCTTGCAACCGTTTGACAGGAGCATATTGTAGAGATAGTGTCACTGGAACAAGCATGTGCCGTTATAGACCAGCTGGGAGGAGGTTTGGTGTTTTTCTTAATACTGAAAGTTATACAGCAAGTCTTTTTTAGGTTCAGGGTCAATAAGTTATTATTGAGCCAGTTCATCACATGTCGTAAGGTGTGTTCGGTTTGCTCCCTGATAAACTCCCAATTCGGTCCATGTACGAGAATTGCCGTATCATCGGCGTACGCATAAATTTTACAGTTTGGGAAAGACAGCTTGCAAAGATCATTTACATAGATTTGGAAGAGAGTGGGGCCCAGTATACTCCCTTGGGGGACTCCTACCATTACAAGCTCCTCATTACTAACGTATGGACCTATTTTTACCCGCTGCCTGCGATTTGTAAGGTAGCTAGAGAATAAATCTAATTGGCGTCCTCGTATTCCATTTTGCTCTAATTTTGCCACAAGAATAGGAATAGAGACAGTGTCAAATGCCTTGGATAAATCAAGGAATACACCAAGACACTTTGACTTTGAGTCTAGATGCCTAGCGGCTGACTGTGTCAACTCAATTATCGCATCCTCTGTCGAGACACCAGACTTGAAACCGTATTGGTTAGTAGCTATAATGTAAAATTTATCTAAGAAGTTTTTTAGGTTCTTGTTAAGGATTTTTTCAAGAATCTTAGACAATGCCGGCAGGACAGATATAGGTCTGTAATTGTCTACGTTGTCCCTGCTACCATTCTTGTGAATTGGATGGACAAGGGCGAGTTTTAGGGCATCAGGGAATACTCCTGTTATGATTGAACGATTACAGATGTGGGTAATGACCGGCACCAAGACATAACGACATTCTTTGAGAAGTGTGGAAGATATACCATCCCATCCCATTGCACAGTCATTTCGGAGTTGTAAGATAATAGATTCTATTTCCGCTTCATCATCGCCATCGACACGCAAAGAAGAAGATCATACAAGTATTTGTTTCTAACGGGATTCAAACTGGGCAGATTCGGCTTGGTAGGAAGGGTCCAAGCACATGATACTGGTTGTCAGTACCCATAAGTAAAAAGGTCAAGTGTGAATTGGACTCGCGCGCCGAGGGTCCCAATATACCTATAGTATTTTTGGAAGCACTAAATTCCATTTTTAGGATTGCTTTAATTTGTTTGTAAAAGTGTTTTTGCAGATTTCTAAAAACTGAGCAACTTAGGAAGATCGTTTTATATTTGCAGTAATATTTACATAAACTTCTATCGACTGTAATTATTTCAGATTTTTCTTTTCACAAACTTCGGAGATAAGGGAATGGTACTTTTTTTGTCATTTTTCATCATAACTTGAAAACAATCTTGAAAAAATACAAAAATATATTTTAGAATGTATGAGTAAAGCCCTTTGATATAATACCCCAATCGACCCAGTAACGACAATTTGAAATTTTGCCCCCTCTATTTAAGCCCCCTTTACATTAAAAATCGTATTTTTTTTGTGCAATTATGTTGGGCAACCATATTCTAAAACCATTCCAAATTTCAAGTAGATAGCGTCAGTGATTGCTGAGATATAAAGGTGTGGACAGACAGTCGCACCATAAGGGTTCCTTTTTTACCATTTTGGTATCGGAACCCTAAAAAAACTACTTCCACTACCAACAACTTAACAACAATTTTGCTTCACGAACTTTTCCAAAGTTACAAAATTTGATTCTTAATAGATGAGTCCCTGTCCCATCCACATTACTTATTCTAGATTAATTCCAAGACAGCTACACTATGCGACTACCATCGATCATGACCAGTGGCCACCTGTCGATTTCGGCGATACATCTTTGTCGGACATGAGACGTTTGCTAATCTCTACATAATCCGATACTGGGAGTATCTATGTTATCAGTACACATCACTCAGGGAAAATGTGGACAAGCCTACGGATTTTTATATTCAGATGATGACATTCGGGAAACAGATATTATGATATTAATAATGAAAACTGAGTTAAAACTGACTTTGAATGTGTATTTCTATGACCGAGATGTCAGGTTTATTACAAAATGCTGAATCTACCAGAGTGAGCAATTTGTGTGGAGAGGTTTTCAGTTTTCGGTACACCATCCCCTTACACCCTTTATGTAGATTTTGCGAAGCACGAAATCGTGTTAATATTCAAACAATCAAGTGAATCATACTACTCATACAATATCCCATCTAAACCGGGGGCAGTCTTCAATAGTGATTTTAATTGACAGTGTCTACTCTAGAACCACAGAACTACTTAAACTTACGTATCGAGAGCCGACAGCTCTTGTATCAGACCACCAAGGCTGTTTTCATAGACTACACTACACTTCCCAAATCTTCAAACTACCCCCATTGTGTACAAAAAGACAAAAATCTGTTCGCAAGTGGCAGAAAGAAAAACCTACTTTTACAACGGTACTTATAATAACCTACTGGGCATCAAGGCTTAGGAATACCTCAGAAAATGTCAAAAAGAAGTTATGAAAGTTTTAATACTTTACAAGTGACCAAACGGGCGTTGGGCCCTGTTGATAAATATTTGATATTTTGTTGGTTTAAATTTACTACGATGTATTTTTGTACTCTAGTTAGCCTTGTTAAAACACTTCTATGTTTTCAAACCGAACCATACCGATCAAATAACCATATTTTATTTTATTTATTTATTTTTTTATTATTTTTAAATAAAATCCTAATCTTTACCAAGGACGAATAAACCTCAAAAACAATTACGCTTAGTTCTATAATTTCCCATAAAACGAGTGCTACATTGAATTCGGTCGTAGGAGGAATCCGAAAGGAGTTGTAACCAGTAATGTGCTATTAGGAAGTGAGTCAGGTAGCCAGCGGTGCTTAGAATATCCCCTGCGGCATATTAGTGGCTTTTTACGTACATCCCCACGACCTTGGATTGGTCCTGATCTATACGTTACTGGGCAAGGAAAAGAAAATTGAAAAAGGAAATCTAACGAAATTGTGAAGCCAAGTACTCTAACTAAAAAGAAGCGGCAAGCTGATAACACCACAAACAAAAACACTTAAGATACACAATTCTACCAAAATTAAGAAAGCAAAAGACTAAAAAACCATCGGGTAGGCTAAAACACCATCTCTGTCTGCAACATCTTAAACAACTTTGTCGGTGCGATTAACATGTATATTCGTACCAAATTACGGCTTTCTAGGGTCTCTAAGCTAAGCCGCGGTCAGACAGACGGACATGACGTAACTATTATTATAATGGTCCCTAGTCGACTACAGAACCTTAAAAATGATATTTGTAAACTCACAAAGAACTATTTTACAACACTCCACACGATGGAAAAAACAAAAAAATCTCCTCCACTTTACTTATAGAGGAGGTACCCTAAAAATATTATTGTTAAGCAGGTTTAGATTATTTCCTATTTTTTTTTTCGTTCTAACGACCAGTGAATCCCAGCACCTGATTGCTATTTAAATTTCTGTTATAATTTTCACTTATTTATTACTCCTTAACCTATGAAGGCTTCTTACCTATGATAGTTTTTCTTTTAGTTTCATCATAACTGTGTTAATACTAGGAATTTTTTCCCTGGCAAGGGGAGGGGGGGGGGGGGGGGGCACTTGACTGACAAAAATTTGTATTTCTAAGCTAAATATTTCCTAAACGGATCCCTAAATTGAAAAGTAACTCAATATATTTTTTTAAATCTATCTTACCCCGCACTATGTGGTCGACGAGAAAAATAAAATCGGTCAAGTGCGAGTCGGACTCGCGCGCCGAGGGTTCCGATATACCTATAGTATTTTTGGAAGCAATAGAGTCCATTTTCAGGAGCGCAAAACTAAATTTGTTAGTAAAGGTTTTTTTTGCAGATTTCTAAAAAACTGTGCAACTTAGAAAGATCGTTTTATTTTTGCTGTAAAGTTTACATAAACTTCTGTCAACTGTAATTGATTCAGATTTTTCCTTACACAAACTTCGGAGATAAGGGGGGGGGGGGGGGTAATGGTATTTTTTTTGACATTTTTCATCATAACTTGAAAACTAAGAAACTTAAAAAAATACAAAAATATATTTTAAAATGTCCAAGTAGAGCCCTTTCATATGATATCCCACTCGACCTAGTAGCGACAATTTGAAATTTGGCTTCCCCTATTTTGGCCCCCTTTACATTAATAATCATACTTTTTTCAAAATTCTTTCATGTGCAGTTAAGTTGGGCAACTATATTCTAAAACTGTTCCAAATTTCAGGTCGATAGCATGAGTGGTTGCTGAGATATAGATGTGTGACAGACAGACGGACAGACAGACAGACAGAGCGGCACCATAAGGGTTCCTTTTTTTACCATTTTAGTAACGGAACCCTAAAAATCATCCCCACTTTACGAGTAGGTACCCAAAATTATTTTTTTACTTTTATTATTCACTTGTTCGGCATAACTAATATGCACATCCGTAAAAAATACAGCTTTCTAGTACTAAAGGTCGCTGAGCTAAGCCGCGGACAGACAGACAGACGGACATAACGAAACTATAAGGGTTCTTGTTGACTACGGAACATTGAAAAGTAGAGATAACAAATCAATATGTTTCCAACTTCATCGCCATAATTAATCCGGAACGATTCGTCGGCAGAATTACTTAAATGGGAAAGAATGAAGAAGTGCAACTTTCTCGTGATCCACATTTCTGCGAGAAGTTTTAATTGCCTCCATCTTGCGAGTTGAGAAATTAATAATATCTTCGGACAGACTTTAATTCGAGCTATTCTTCGGCGAAACGTGCTGTGCGTTTGATTTTGTGGTTTCATTACGTGAGCGCAAGAAGTAGGTAACGGAAGCGCGCGATAAGATATTATATTTTTATCTGGGTGTGCTAGAAAAAATATCAAGTTTAACACAACTTAGGCTCTGAGACAAGTGGCTTTCTATTATCGCAAGCGCTATAGAATAGAATAAAAATGTATGGTATTGACATCAACAGGCAACATTTCGTTAGCTAATGTCAACTCCATACATTTGCATTCTATTCTACTAGCGTCTGCGATTGTAGAAAGCCGCTTGGCTCTAGGCCCTGAGCTTTAAAGCAAACCCTCCAAATCACGGTTGAAAAAAAAAATAATTCACGTGGAACATTTTTCAACACTTCAAAAGTAAAAATGAAGATACAGGTAATTTTAAACCATGCACGCCTTTTTTAATCTTTCACGAAATGATCTGTGAACGCTGAGGAACTTTTTACTGTGGGAAGTCATAGTGGTTTTATACGTTTGAAGCCACTTTTTAAAACTATACTTCTTTCTCGGCTAATTTATTTTATTATATTCAAGTAAGATCACCTGTTTAAATAATTGCTTGTTTAGTTTTCTTCGTCTTCTTTGTACCAAGCTAACTTCTTCCAAAATCTGGATGTAGCTATTGCGATTCTGGAATGCGAGTAAGGAAGCAGGCAGCCTAGCGAATATTTCTCTCAAGTGACAGTCATAGTATGGGCAAACAAGTTAAGCACGCCCCAGACATCACAGAATGAGGAGACTAATAAATATGGCATATAGTGTGGGTACGTAGCTGGTAAGCTGGGGCAAGATGCACTGCGGCATATTCAAAATAATGTTTGGGGGTGGTGTAAGCTAAAGTAAAATGTTGTGAATCTGCTAGTTCTCTCAGATAAAAATAACAATTTCTGATTATGAATGTTTTATTTATTTAGTGTTAAAATATTAATTCAAACGAATGTATTTTTTTTGGGTTGTGGGTCGCGTAAAATGTGTCGCACATTTTGCGTTACCTTGTGGCACAAACAGTAGTTACGTTTGCATGAAGCCGAATGCAGCGTTAGCGACTCATTTTACGCGACTCAAAACTCAGACAAGTTGACCATTTGGGAAAGTGGATTGAACGGGAAAGTGGACTGATTGGGAAAATGGACCAATCGCACCGGAGAGAAAAACTTACACTCGTTTGGATTTACCAAAAAAAGTGCGCGAGAAAAATAACATCTGTGCTTTTCGAAAATTCATACAAAAATCAGACCCAAGTCTAGATCAAGCTCTGCCAGGTTAGTGGCTCACTAAGGTTCCAGAGGTTTCAAGCCGCTCAATAGCTAATTACAAGTTAGTACCGTAGCCGGGACACCTGATCGTGACTACTATTTGGTATTCTCTAGTTCCTATACCTTGTACTAAACCCTATCTAGTTCCGCCGCCACTGAGATATGGCTAAACTTTCTCGTATGCCACGAACGCCCGGATCTTATTTATAAGCTCCAAATACTTACTTTCATAAAGAAATTCTTGTCCAAAGAACGAGTGAGCAAAAGAAATTTAATCTAATAAACTACACTATTTTCTACGACTAGTCGCTAAAAATGCGAGGACTTATTCAGGTTGTGAATTTTCACAAATAAACTTTTTGAAAGCTTCTAGTACAAAAAAATTTAAGTGAAAATTCAATTTTATCAGTTTTATTCTAATGACTAACCGTTAAAGAAAAATAGGAGGGCATTGTTATGACTCATAAGCTTTGAAAAACAGGAGATCATGTTGCCTTTGCTTAAAAGAGGCCGATTTTTAGGGTTCGGCACCAAATAGGTAAAAACGGAACCCTTATGATGCGACTTCGTCTGTCTGTCACACCCGTATATCAGCAACTACATAGTCTCAGAATACAATTGCCCAATTTTATTTCAAACGAAAGAATTATTAAAAATATTAGTATCATTATTGTAAAGGGGGCCCAAATCAAGGTCTAGGTAATCATACGAAAGCGCTTCACTTGCACATTCCAAAATAGATTTAACAGTTTCTTACGACTGTATGTTTTCCAGTTATGATAAATTTTCTAAAAAAATACTTGTCGTAGGAATGTGATAAAGTTAGGGACTTGGTCAAATCCCTAATTCATTTGATCAAATGCCGGGAGAGAACAAAATTACCAATTAAACTATATTATTTCTAACCTAACTAACCCGAACCTTACCTTACATAAAGAAACATAACCCAATCTAAAACAGTTCAGCTTTTTGATCTATAGATACCTCAGGGCTATGATAAAATTGGGAGATTGATCAAATCACTTATTTTATCATATCTCTCGTCTCTCATCTCTGTCTCAGGATTATGATTAAATCAAGACTTTATTATTTTTGTCATGAATTTTTCATTGTATTATTATTACCAACATTATATTTAAATATTTTAGTTTTGTTTCATAATGAAACCTCTTTACAAAGTGAGGACTTAGAGTTAGTTTGTAGTTATACTTATACCTATAATCTTCTTGCTCTTTAAAAGGGCTTTAGAGATATCTGCTGGAAAACTTCGTTATCCACTTAGCTTTCTCGCGGATTTTGCGAAAATAAAATTGGTAGTTGAAATAGCTTTAAGGTTTTAGTTAGTAGTTTTTATGTACTGCTTGCTTGTGTCTCACAAAAGACAACAAAGGAAATTCAAACCAAATAATAGAAAGTAATGTCTATTTGCGTATCGTACAGTCAAGAGCACATAAAGCTTGACATATTGGACTTTGTACCGTTCTTATTGCAGTAGACGTAAGGGCTAGAGTCACACTGCAAGTTTCAAGTCTGACTGTCGTTGACTGTACCACGCCTAATGTAGATTTTCTACCAGTCCACTGAAAAGTTTGCAACTACGTACGACCCTACCCTACCCTACCTTACCCTATAAGAGATTATTATTGATGAGGAATCAAATAAAAATCATTAAATTTATGTGTAAAGATCTAAATCTAGACCGAGTTGTAGGAATTTAATAGTATGTAACAATGGTTGCCCTAAATAAAACTGGCCAAGTGCAACTCGGACTCGCGCACCAAGGGTTCCGTACCAATAAGGTAAAAATACTGTCTTAGTTATGGATGCGCAGTCACGCAGAAGTGTATTAAAAACTCGCGAGTCTGATTCGCACTTGAATAGTTTTTATTATTAGTTGTTATTTATTATTATTATGTTACCCCCCCCCAATATTTTTTATTTCTAGTATTTGCTGTTATGGCGGCCACAGAAATACATAATTTCAACTGTCTACCTATTACAGTTCATGAGATATAGCCCGCTGACAGATAGACAGACATAGGAGGTATAATATAATAGAGTCCCGTTTTTCACCCTTTGGGTACGGAACCCTAATAATTAAAACAAATTTTGCTGGGTTGACCTACTTTCCCTTTGGTATGAAACCGAGATTAAATAAGAGCACTCCTTTTAATGAAATCTGTGGAAAAAACGCAAGTCTCTAGTTTTTCTTCTATATTTCCATACCTTCTCAAAGATTATACATAGAAAATTAAAACAATAATTATCTACTAGCTATGCCCACGACTTCGTCCGCGTAAAGTTTGGACTTTTACAAAATAGATTCAAACGGAATTTTCAATAACATTTAAGCTCTTTTCTTTGCAACATAAACTTTGTCGCATTGCAAAAAAAGTGGAACTCTACTATGCCTCCGTTGTCGGTATGTCAGCGGGCCGTATCTCATGAACCGTTATGCCCGTTATGACAGTCAAAAGTTTCACATATTATGGATTTCTGTTGCCGCTATAACAACACATAATAAAAAAAAGATAAGGGCTTTCCTACTTTGACGATTTGAACGATTTTTTTATTTAGCTCTATCGCCAAAAACAGGAACATTACCAAGCGTGAAAATTGGTACGTTTTAAGTGCATAAGCTATAAAATAACATCAAATAATAAAAACTGGTGAAGTGCGCGTCGGACTCGCGCGATTTGCACACACTTCTGCGTAACTGTGCACCCATAACTAAGACGGCATTTTCTTATAGTCAAGAGCACATCAAGCTTGACAAAGTGGACTTAGAGCCGTTCTTATTTTAATAGACGTACGGGCTACAGTCGCACTGCGAGTGTCAAGCTTGACCTGTCGTTCACTGTACGTAACCCTTGGTACACGAGTTCAACTGGCACTTGACTGGTTTCAAATTTTACTTCTATTTTCATTGTTTTTGTTATTTTGGAACATTCCCCAAAGTATCAATATGTCCTTGAAAATTCTACTTGTAATCCTCAGGCCAGTAGGTATCCTTACCATGTTACGTCGACTTAGTTCTACGTGCCTTTCAAAGCACAGAAACGTTTTAGTGATTATAGGCCACTTCCCGTCACTATGATCAAGGTAAATTCTGCTTACCTTATGTAAAAGGAAATATCAGTCGACAATTATTTTTATATATTTAAGGCTCTTGATGCTCAAAGATTCATCATATCATCACATGAAAGGTCCATTACAGGACAGGGAGCTCCCTCCAGAATTCTAGCTTTTGCTGGAAAAAATGTGGAGGGGAAGTACCTCGCTTGTCAGCGTTACGGCTGGCACCATGGACCGCGGTTGTAGGTGACCAAAGTAAGTAAGATAGTATGATACACAGGAGGATGCTGCTGCCCTTCTCCGGTTTATAGCCCTTAGTCGCCTCTTACGACACCCACGGGTATGTATGAATGGTTGGTTGGTACTATTCTTTGCCGGCACCACACGGGACGCTCAAAGATTTACCTCAAGTAAACCTATTTCTAGCATCGACCATTACGCGTATCTCGGTTAACTTAAACAACCCTCCCTGACCTACTTCCTTGTTGGTATAAAACGGAGATTCAATTAGTATGAAGAATGCACTATTTTAATAAAATTAGTGGGAGAATGAACACTCGACGCTGGTTGCGCCATGCTGTTCTGATTTCAATAGCATTGTGGATAGTGGGAACTGGGGAACTGGAATAAAAACTGCTCGTAAATATAAACGGTTTGTTGGAAAATGCTTCAGATAATGGAGCTAAACGTTAAATATAAAGCTAAAAGCAGTATGTAAGTGGAGGTTTTTGATAAAGACAACATCATCATCATATCAGCTGAAAGACGTCCACTGCTGGACATAGGCCTCCCTTAAAGATCTCTATGACAACTGGTCCTACGCTGCTTGCATCCAGCGGCTTCCCGCGACCTTGACTAGATTGTCGGTCCACTTTGTGGGGGGCCTGCCCACGCTACGTCTTCCGGTACGTGGTCGCCTCTAGAACCTTTATGCCCCATTGGATAAAGACATGTCATAAAAAAACTAACACTGATAGATACCTAGAATTACGTATTACAAAAAACCGGTTAAGTTCGAGTCGGACTCGCGCACCGAGGGATCCGATGCATAATACTTTTAGAAGCAATACAGTCTATTGTTAGGCCCCCTAAACTAAATTTGTTTGTAAAGGTTTCTAGCAGATTTTCAACTTAGAAAAATCGTTTTATTTGTGTTGTAATTATAATAAGTTCATATTTTTTCCTTTCGCAAACATCTGACATAAAGGGGGGGATGGTATTTTTTTATATTAATCATTATAACTTTAAAAAAACTAAGAGTTGTAAAAAAATACAAAAATCTATTTTGGAATGTACAAGAAAGCCCTTTCATCCCCCACTCGACCTAGTTACGACAATTTTGCCCCCAATTATGATATACTTTGTGTTGTTATTACTTGATGGAACTTCAATGTATTTATGTAATTAAACACCATTTTCACACTAGTCCCACTATTTATTTAGTAAAATTTATACAGAGCGCAACGGTTTCGAGTATCATCGTCAGGCACTGCTTACAAAATATTTTGCAATAAATCCCAATGTTTGGGCCCCCTACACAATAATAATAATATTTTTATATTTTTTTCATTTGAAAATCAATTGGACCATCATATTCTAAAACGATTTAAAATTTTAAGTCGATAGATTAGGTGGTTCCTGAGATATAGAGGTGTGACAGACGTTTTTACCATTTTGGTTTGGAACCCTAATAAGTGGTACGTTTTGAGGGTATGTACAGTCAACAGCAATTCAAGCTTGACGCATTGGATTTTGTACTGCACTTATCTCTATGTACCCTTGTTTCGCTGCTGCCCATCTTGCAGTTCCAGACCCCTAGTCATCTTTTACGTCACCTTGGGATGATGATGGAAAGCAACTATTCTTAGCTGGCACCACATACGATCAAAAGACATATCTTTTGAGGTAATTCATTAAAATTAACCTAAAAAATGTCAATTTTAATTTTAAATCTAGTAATCAATAAAATTGTAGGAATAGTATAAGAGTTTATTTCGTACATCGGCTTCTTGTCTTTTTTAGGGTTCCGATACCAAAATGGTAAAAAAAAGGAACCCTTATGGTGCCGCTCTGTCTGTCTGTCTGTCCGTCTGTCTGTCACACCTCTATATCTCAGCAACCACTTACGCTATCGAGCTGAAATTTGGAATAGTTTTAGAATATAGTTGCCCAACTTAATTGCACATGAAAATTTTTTGAAAAAAGTATGATTATTAATGTAAAGGGGGCCAAAATAGGGGGGGCCAAATTTCAAATTGTCGCTACTAGGTCGAGTGGGGTATCATATGAAAGGGCTTTACTTGTACATTTTAAAATATATTTTTGTATTTTTTTAAGTTTCTTAGTTTTCAAGTTATGATGAAAAATGTCAAAAAAAATACCATTCCCCCCCCCCCCTTATCTCCGAAGTTTGAGTAAGGGAAAATCTGAATTAATTACAGTTGACAGAGGTTTATGTAAACTTTACAGCAAAAATAAAACGATCTTTCTAAGTTGCACAGTTTTTCAGAAATCTGCAAAAAACCTTTACAAACAAATTTAGTTTTGCGGTCCTGAAAATGGACTTTATTGCTTCCAAAAATACTATAGGTATATCGGAACCCTCGGCGCGCGAGTTCGACTCGCACTTGACCGGATTTTTTAATTATTTAAAGTGCTCAATACCGACGACGCTTGTAACACAAAACTGTCCTAAAAATAAACACACTGCTCATATTTCCAATAATCGTTGGTTCAAAAACTATTCGTTCTCCCATTCTGCACTACTACCAATTTTCACTTCTCTTTTAACAAGAAAAAATAATATTATACTCAAAGGCATTGTTAACAGCTAATCTAAATAATGTTGCTGTAATCCGATCTGTGCGTCCCTTTCTCGTAGTTGATGGATAGGGTTCTGTCCGACAATATCGATGTTTTGTTAAGCGAGAGAAATAAAATGTATTTGTAATAGCGTAGTACTTGCGTAGTACGTATTATAAAAGAAATAATTTTGTTATAAGGATGAGAAAATTATGTCATTGATTAGACTTTCTATGACATAAAAGAATACTTTTTGTTACTTTCGCAATTTCATGTTTTGATCGTAAGATAATTTGAATAATTTTTTTTAACGCTTAAGAGGATATGTCTGAAAATATTTAACGCTCAATGGGCGGAGTCTTCTCCCCCCCGCTCCCCGCACAAAATACACGCACTGAGCACCCGCCGCCGCACGCGGCACGCTGGCCGCAACAAGCATAGAAATGCAAGGAGTTGCGTTATATAAAATCTTTTTAAATAGAAACATTTAGCTTATTGTTATAAATAGTTTATTTAGATGCCGAATAGTATGATTAAGGGTTTTATAATCACCTAAAGTCGAAATTATGCAGTAAAATAAATTTTGTATTTTTTTACGACTCATTTTACAGTTAAACTAAAAAAGTCTATAAAAACGAAACGAAAAATCTGAATTGATTACAGTCGATAGAAGTTTATGTAAAAAACCGGCCAAGTGCGAGTCAGACTCGCGCACTGAGGGTTCCGTACCTGCACATAAACATAATTGTATTACTTGAAATTTCAGTAAGTTAATGTGCTAGATTTTTTGAGTCCGACACGCGCTTGACCAAATTTTATTATTTGTTGTTATTTTATAGCCTATGCCCTATAAACACCAATTTTCAAGTTTGTAAGTGTTCCCGTTTTTAAATAGAACTAAAACGAAAATCGCCTCAGCAACCATCCAACTTGACCCCTCTCTTATATGAATGTTCTTGAACGGGAGCTCACCACAATTGGTTACCATTAGTTGTGAGAAAAGTTGTAATATTTAATGATTTCAGACTTTTCCCATTATTTTGTACTGTGAGACCTAGCTTCTTGCCAAATTTCATAATTTTAGGTCAACGGGAAGTACCCTGTAGGTTTTTCATTTTTGAATAAATGTATGGAGATGAGGACATAAAAATGCCATATCTTTTGATTGCGTCGTTTTAAAAAATTTAAATTTTCAGATCTTGTGTGGGTCATGGATCCTAATATATGGTATTAATTTCAACCTGATGCCTTTACCGTTTGTGAGATAAAGGGTCTTGACAGACAGACAGACAGACCAGACGGACAACAAAGTGATCCTATAAGGGTTCCGTTTTTTTCTTTTGAGGTACGGGAACCCTAAAAATTAAAGAAATATAAAAAGACCTCTCGAAGTAACACTGTTTACTAAAAAAAACAATTTACGCTCTTATATTTAACTATACCTACTTTCAGTATAGGTAAGCAGACACTAGTACATATATTATTATTAATATATTAATATAATATATATTACTAGCTGTTACCCGCGACTTCGTCCGCGTAGATTTTATAAAAAAACAGAACTCGAACTTAATTGAAACATATTTTACGGAGCGCTTATCCTTCTTGATCCCTACGTAAAAGATGCATTTGTACTTATCCAAGTTGAATAAATGCATCTTACTACAAACTTAATTATCTTTTGATTTTATTTAACTGGTAGGTAGTGCGGAATTTTCATTGTCAACCGTTACAGGCGAACTTAAAAAGAAGGCAATAAAGGGAGTGAAGTGAATGGTAGCGAGGAGGTATTCATAAAAGTAAAAAAGGTCCCTATTCCTCCCTATCTATCCTTTTGTATCCCCCCCCCTACATTCCCACTCCCTCTCCCACTCTCTCTTCCTCTCCCTCGCCCCTCCCTCTTCCCCCTCACCCTTCCTTCCCCCTCCATTTCCCCCCTTCCCCTCTCCCCATCACCCTCCCTTTCCCCCCTCGCCCTCCTCCCATTTCCCTCCCTTTCCCCCTTCCCCTCACTCATCCTCCCCTTCCCCCTCTCCCTCCCTCTACCCCCCCTCCCTCTACCCCCTCCCACGCCCTCTACTCTCCCTCCCCCTTTCTCTCCCCTCATTTTCCCCTCCCTTACACTCTCTCCCTATCCCTCCCCCCTCTCCCTCTCCCTATCCCTGACCCTACCCCTATCCCTGTTTCTACCCCTAACGCCATCTTAACCGCTATCCCTATCCTTATATAAACATACAACTGACACTCATATTGATTTTTAGACATTTCAAACCTATCGAATCCCAACCCCATCCCAGGGGTGGTGGTATTTCACGTCCACCACGTTGGATTTCAAAATCATTGTAGTTTTCGTAATCAGCGACGCGATAAACCATACGAACGACACCCATATTGATTTTTAGACATATCAACTCTATCGCACCCCAACCTCATCCCCAAGGGATGATAGCATTTCACGTCCACCATGTTGGATTTCAAAATTGTAGTAGTTTTCGTAATCAGCGATACTTAGTTGAATAAAAAAAGTACCATCAAAATCGGTTAAGTAGTTTCGGTGTGCTGTAGCAGATACAACCCCGCTAGAGTATTATTGTATGTGTAGATTCCCACGGGAATGAGATATTTTCCCGGGGTAAAAAGTAGCCTATGTCCGTCTCCAAGTTACCATCTATCACCATACCAAATTTCATCAAAATCCGTTCAGCCGTTTAGGCGTGAAAGAGCAACAAACAACCAGACAGACAGACAGACAGACAGAGTTACTTTCGCATTTATAATATTATAGTAGTATAGTAGTATAGTAGTATATAGTAGTATGAACTGGAGGATGGGCAGCAGCATCCTCCTGTGTATCAATACCATCCTAATTACTGCGGTCATCTACAACCGCGGTCCATGGTGCCAGCCGTAACGCTGACAAGCGAGGTGACTATGGTACTTCCCCTCCACATTTTTCCAGCAAAAGCTAGAATTCTGGAGGAGCTCCCTGTCCTGTAGTGAACGTTTCATGGGATGTTATGATGATATAGTAGTATAGTAGTATAGTAGTAAGTAGTATGGAGTATGGATTATTATTATATATGGTATTCTGTGACGCAGATGAACGAAGCTAACAAAAGCCGCGCGTTTTTAGGGTTTCCGATACCAAAAATGGTAAAAAAAAGGAACCCTTATGGTGCCGCTCTGTCTGTCTGGTCTGTCCCGTCTGTCTGTCACACCTCTATATCTCAGCAACCACTTATGCTCATCATATCAGCCGAAAGACGTCCACTGCTGGACATAGGCTCCTCCCCTAAAGAACTCCATGACCACCGGTCCTGCGCTGCTCGCATCCAGCGGCTTCCCGCGACCTTGACCAAATCGTCGGTTCACCTTGTGGGGGGGCCTGCCAAACGCTTCGTCTTCCGGTACGTGGTCGCCACTCTAGAACCCTCACGCCCCATCGGCCATCGGTTCTTCTTGCGATGTGGCCTGCCCACTGCCACTTCAGTTAGCGATTCTCAGGGCTATGTCAGTTACTTTAGTTCTTCTGCGGATCTCCTCATTTCTGATTCGATCGCGCCAGAGAGACTCCGAGCATAGCCCTTTCCATAGCCCTTTGGGTGACCTTGAGTTTTTTGATAAGGCCCATCGTGAGCGGCCACGTCTCGGTGCCATATGTCATCACTGGCAACACACACTGGTCAAAGACTTTCGTCTTGAGACACTGCGGTATTTTGGACGTGAAGATATTGCGGAGCTTCCCGAACGCTGCCCATCCGAGTCGGATTCGACGAGTAACCTCTTTCTCTAAGTTGGATTTACCCAGCTAGACTGTTTGTCCCAGGTATACGTACTCATCAACAACTTCGAGCGTAGAGTCTCCAACTTTGAGTGGAGTGGGTACAACAAGGGCGTTAGACATAATTTTCGTCTTATCCATGTTCATTTTAAGACCCACTTGTTGTAAAACTCTACTGTGGTTATTGAGCATCGTGCCGAGATCTTCCAGGGTCTCAGCCATTACGACAATATCGTCGGCAAATCGAAGGTGGGTCATGTACTCGCCATTGATGTTGATGCCAAGTCCTTTCCAGTCCAGGAGTTTGAAGACGTCTTCCAATGCAGCGGTGAACAGTTTAGAAGATATGACGTCTCCCTGTCTCACTCCTCGCTGCAATTAGATAGGTTTCGAGTCCTGGTCCTGAAGACGAACTGACAGAGTGGCGTTTTTGTACAGATCCTTCAACACTTCAATGTACCGATAGTCGACTTGGTACCTCTGGAGAGATCGTAGCACGGCCCACGTCTCGATCGAATCGAAGGCCTTCTCATAGTCCACAAACGCCAGGCAAAGTGGCTGTTTATACTCTTCGGTCTTCTGTATAACTTGCCGTATCGTATGTATGTGGTCTATGGTACTGAAGCCTTTACGAAAACCGGCTTGTTCGGGAGGCTGGAAGTCGTCGAGCCTGCGCGCGAGACGGTTCGTAATGACTCTCGAGAACAGCTTATAGACATGGCTCAGAAGTGAGATGGGTCTGTAATTCTTCAGCAGGGTCTTATCACCCTTTTTGAAGAAGAGTACCACCACACTTCTGTGCCATGCCTGTGGCGTTTTCCCTTCGAGTATGACAAAATTAAACAGCTTCTGAAGAGCTTTAAGCACTGGCCTTCCGCCTGCTTTCAGAAGCTCAGCCGTAATTCCATCGTGCCCGGGTGCCTTGTTGTTTCTAAGCTGTCTGAGAGCCATTCTAATCTCGTACAAGCTGACGTCCATCCCAGTGTAACCTGCTCAATTCTTCTTCGAGTTCTGCAACCTTCTCGTCGGTCCGCAATGTGCGCGTGTTATAAGTTGCCAGGGCCAGAGGTCGTCGTTGTTGGTAGCTCAACATCTGCCGGGAATTCTTCGCACCCCCTGCCCCACCGTTACCATGGCCGCTACCGGAGCCAGGAATAGCGGGGCCGCCGGGGACTAGGGGCCGGAGACTATTATTGTGATTCATGTTGATTCTTAGGGGGTTTTACCATAGTCGCCACGCTTGGCAGACGGGTTGGCGCCCACAGTAAGATGAAATAATACACAGAAGGACGCTGCTGCCCATCCTCTGGATTTCATTTCCCTTAGTCGCCTCTTACGACACCCACGGGAAGAGATGCGTCGGTACTATTCTTTTTAGGCCGGCACCGCACAGCTTACCACTTATGCTATCGACCTAAAATTTGGAATAGTTTTAGAATATAGTTACCCAACTTTATTGCACATGAAAAAATTTTGAAAAAAGTATGATTATTAAAGGGGGCCAAAATGGGGGGGCCCAAATTTCAAATTGTCGCTACTAGGTTGAGTGGGGTATCATATGAAAGGGCTTTACTTGTACATTTTAAAATATAATTTTGTATTTTTTTAAGTTACTTTTTTTTTTTTTTTTTTTTTGGCTTTCACATCTCATGGGGGTGGAGATGTATTTCGCCAATGTCAGAGTGACTCAACTTTACACACATTAGGAGAATGTTCGGTGAGTTACTTAGTTTTCAAGTTATGATGAAAAATTTCAAAATAAATACCACTTCCCCCCCCCCCCCCCCTTATCTCTGAAGTTTGAGTAAGGAAAAATCTGAATTAATATCAGTTGACAGAAGTTTATGTATACTTTACAGCAAAAATAAAACGATCTTTCTAAGTTGCACAGCTTTTTACAAATCTGCAAAAAACCTTTACAAACAAATTTAGTTTTGCGGTCCTGAAAATGGACTTTATTGCTTCCAAAAATACTATAGGTATATCGGAACCCTCGGCGCGCGAGTCCGCCTCGCACTTGACTGGTTTTTAGGGTTCCGTACCTCAAAAGAAAGAAACGGAACCCTTATAGGATCACTTTGTTGTCCGTCTGTCTGTCTGTCTGTCTGTCAAGACCCTTTATCTCACGAACGGGTAAATGTATCAGGTTGAAACTAATACCATATATTAGGATCCATAAACCACACAAGATCTGAAAATTTAAATTTTTTACAACGACGCAATCAAAAGATATGGCATTTTAAGTCCTCATCTCCATACATTTATTCAAAAATGCAAAACCTACAGGGTACTTCCCGTTGACCTAAAATTATGAAATTTGGCAAGAAGCTAGGTCTCACAGTACAAATAATGGGAAAAGTCTGAAATCATTAAATATTTCAACTTTTCTCCCAACTAATGGTAACCAATTGTGGTGAGCTCCCGTTTCAAGAACTTTCATATAAGAGAGGGGTCAAGTTGGATGGTCGCTGAGGCGATTTTTGTTTTAGTTCTATTTTAAAAACGGGAACACTTACAAACTTGAAAATTGGTATGTTTATAGTGCATAAGCTATAAAATAACAACAAATAATAAAATTTGGTCAAGCGCGTGTCGGACTCAAAAAATCTAGCACATTAACTTACTGAAATTTCAACTAACACAATTATGTTTATGTGGTGGTACGGAACCCTCAGTGCGCGAGTCCGACTCCTACTTGGCCGGTTTTTTCGTATGTCCCTACATTTCGTCCGCCAGGTCTGTCAGTAATAGCGACTCCATTACTCTGTTCGATCAATGGATACGTACTTTTGTAGAATTCTAGTTTTTTCTGGAAAAATGCTGGAAGTACCATAGTCACCTCGCTTGTTAGCGTTTTACGGCTGGCACCATGGACCGCGGTTGTAGGTGACCGCAGTAAGTAAGATGTAAGATACAAAAGAGGATGCTGCTGCCCATACTCCAGTTTATAACCCTTAGTCGCCTCTTACGACACCCACGGGTATGTATAGGTTGATATTATTCTTTGCCGGCACTACACGGGACAGGTATTATTATTAGTAGTATTAGCAAGTAGTATGTACAATAAAATATGTAATCAGGTTGGTGTTTACTTTGATCACAAATAAAAATTCTCATCTAGGGCTACAATAACAATCTCTCAAAAATAATTATAAAATATATTTTTTGATGAAATAGTTTTTATTGCGCGTGAAAGGTTGGATTTGGGAACAACGAATACAGGTCTGTCGTCGACAGAAGGTCACGGGCAACTGATCGGTGAAAGAAAGGAATAAAATAATTACTTCCGCAACGTACTAGACTGCGACAGATGTAGTGCGCGTGCACCAAAACTAAATGACGTAAGCGCCCGATATAAAATATCGACTTTTTGTAAAAACTAAGAAATAAAATAAAATTTTAGCTTTAGTCAACCCTAGCATCTACGAATACCTTTCTTTATACTTAATTTCAATACTTAAAACACCTCAGATTACACAAAAAGAGAAAGAAACGAAAATTGAAGAGGCAACTTTGGATTTTAATTTTGTGTAGTCGATTTTCAGTAATCATGTTTTGGTCTTGGTGAGCCCTCACATGAATGGTCAAGAAACACATACCTGAAAATCACGGCAAGAAACTGAGTAAATAAAAAGATATTTGTCTCTAAAATACCCATAAAAAATGTACATATCGTCCTTTATGCAAACGTATTGTCCGGAATGGACAAACAAATTATTTCCCACATAAAGTAATGCGATGTGGGAGCTCTATTCCTATTGCTCATAAAATAAATGGTACAGCAGCACTGCACTTACTTTCACGCAATACTAAAGGAAAAACTATCAACCGCAAACTTAAATTTGTAATGCCATACACATAGTATGGAAATACAAAATTTTATTTACGTTTTTCCAAAAAAAATGTTCGAATAAAATATACAGATCAATTCAGAATTCAAATTGTCAAACATTAAAACAAACAAACCAAACGATTTCGAGAAAATCACATGTTTAACTTTTGGTAGTACTGGAACAACCTTTATATGAATTTTCACAGATCAATGGATACTACCGTAGGATTCTTGCATGGAGATTTTTTTAATTTCCCAACACATGTTCCTTTTAGTCTACTGAGCAAGCCCTTTAATTTTTTTGGTACACCCTGTGTACTAAATTATATTAAAAAAAATCATAAATAATATCCAATCAGGTAGACAACCAATCCAGGATTAATATTATAGAAAATTTTAATAAACTCAATGGAACCACTTTTGGGTAAATCACATATTTACGATTTGGTGGTACAGGAACACCCATTATATGAAATTACACAGATCAATTGATACTGGCGTAAGATATCTTACATGGAGATGCTTGGTCATGCAAAGTTTCATCAAGATTCTATAATCCGTTTTTGAGAAAATTTAAATTTTTCATTTTCGTTGTATGACAGCTACCCTCAAAATGAGAGCCAGCTAGAAACCACTGAGAACCCTTCGATGGATTTGCATAAAACTCCTAATTTCAAAATCTGGTATCAATCGGACCTGTCGTTTAGCCGCTAGGCCAAAGCGTGACGGGCAGACCGACCGACGGACCGACCGACCGACCGACCGGCCGACCGACCGACCGACCGACCGACCGACCAACCGACCAACCGACCGACCGACGGACGGACATTTTTGGGAGACTTGTTTTTTATGATGTATTAGTGATATAGAACACATTTTTGAGAAAATTAGAAAAACTTTTTTTTTTCATGAATACAATACCTTTCTCGCTCCGCTCGAAAGTAAAAATGGGGACATTTTATATTTTCCACCGAGGCCCGCAAAATGTAAAATGCTCCTTTTACCCAGTTAAGGGTTAAATACCCCCATTATTGTTATTTTTCCAAGACAGGTTTTCCAAAAACTAGTTTATTATACGAAGTTAGAGAACCAATACTCGTGAAGATGTTTCGATAGACAATCTCATCCCAATTCTTAAAATTTGAGGGTAAGTAATTTTATTGGATATAATTTTTTCAAAGTGTTATCATCACTTCGGCTCAATTAGCTCATTGACCTGACTTCAAAAGATCAAACACCCGTTTTTAAAAAGATTTATTCTCCAATTCCTCTCTACACAGTCCTTCCAAAGCTTGCTCATTCAAGAAATCCAGTGCTCAGTGCTCAACAGTAGCATTTATTTGGGAAATAATTCAAACGTTGACATGAGGATTTGGCTTTTTCCAGAAATTCGTTTAAACTTAATCTTCGGACCTCGGTTAAATATGATTGCTGGATCTTAGTTACTGTTTAATGATATACTCGAGGTTTTAAATGAGAATGTTTTAGCTTGTATTCCAAGAATAAGACCCTGTTCAGAAGTATGCGCGAGTTTGCCGCGTTTTGTCGTACATTGCTTTATCGTGAACAATTTGATCGCTTGCACGTCTAAACAAAGCGGCATTGTACGTGAAATCGTCACACAATAAAATGATAGAGTAAAATTTTTGTGTTCTAGGCTGTTCTAGGTTTAAAAATGCTATGCTAAATTTTGTTGAGTCTGACTAGCGCTCGTCCAGTTTTTGTTATACAAGATGTAAGGGACGGTGTACCAAAAACTGAAATGGTGTGCTCAGTCAACGAAACTGAACAACTTTCCCAAGGAAACATTTTTGGGAAATAGAATAAAAAACCGGTCAAGTGCGAGTCGGACTCGCGCGCCGAGGGTTCCGATATACCTATAGTATTTTTGGAAGCAATAAAGTCCATTTTCAGGACCGCAAAACTAAATTTGTTTGTAAAGGTTTTTTGCAGATTTCTGAAAAACTGTGCAACTTAGAAAGATCGTTTTATTTTTGCTGTAAAGTTTACATAAACCTCTGTCAACTGTAATTAATTCAGATTTTCCCTTACTCAAACTTCGGAGATAAGGGGGGGGGGGGGAATGGTATTTTTTTTGACATTTTTCATCATAACTTGAAAACTAAGAAACTTAAAAAAATACAAAAATATATTTTAAAATGTACAAGTAAAGCCCTTTCATATGATACCCCACTCGACCTAGTAGCGACAATTTGAAATTTGGCCCCCCCTATTTTGGCCCCCTTTACATTAATAATCATACTTTTTTCAAAAAATTTTCATGTGCAATTAAGTTGGGCAACTATATTCTAAAACTATTCCAAATTTCAGCTCGATAGCGTAAGTGGTTGCTGAGATATAGAGGTGTGACAGACAGACGGACAGACAGAGCGGCACCATAAGGGTTCCTTTTTTTTACCATTTTGGTATCGGAACCCTAAAAAGTGACTGATTTTAAAACAGCACTCTCAGCTTACTAAGCATATGCATACTCTAGACTAAGTTATGGCATTATTCTGTGGGGTAATTCTACAGATATACAGGATAATTTTATCCTTCAAAAGAAATGCGTAAGAATACTAACTAATATAGATCAAATGGAATCATGTAGACCTCATTTTAAAAACCGGTCAAGTGCGAGTCGGACTCGCGCGCCGAGGGTTCCGATATACCTATAGTATTTTTGGAAGCAATAAAGTCCATTTTCAGGACCGCAAAACTAAATTTGTTTGTAAAGGTTTTTTGCAGATTTCTGAAAAACTGTGCAACTTAGAAAGATCGTTTTATTTTTGCTGTAAAGTTTATATAAACTTCTGTCAACTGTAATTAATTCAGATTTTTCCTTACTCAAACTTCGGAGATAAGGGGGGGGGAATGGTATTTTTTTTGACATTTTTCATCATAACTTTAAAACTAAGAAATTTAAAAAAATACAAAAATATATTTTAAAATGTACAAGTAAAGCCCTTTCATATGATACCCCACTCGACCTAGTAGCGACAATTTGAAATTTGGCCCCCCCTATTTTGGCCCCCTTTATATTAATAATCATACTTTTTTCAAAATTTTTTCTTGTGCAATTAAGTTGGGCAACTATATTCTAAAACTATTCCAAATTTCAGGTTGATAGCATAAGTGGTTGCTGAGATATAGAGGTGTGACAGACAGACGGACAGACAGAGCGGCACCATAAGGGTTCCTTTTTTTTACCATTTTGGTATCGGAACCCTAAGAATTGACCTGTCCATACAAACAAGAGTGATCAATTTAAGAAGAAGAAATCAAAAATTTTTTTCTTTGGGAAAGTGGTTCAGTTTCGTTGGCTTAACACGCCCTGTATGTTGTTATACTGTTAAACCGTATAACTGTACTGCAACTACCTTGAGGATAAAAATAAAATAAATATTTTTTATAAACTGGAGGATGGGCAGCAGTATCCTCCTTTGTATCTAACATCTTACTTACTGCCGTCACCTACAACCGCGGGCCATGGTGCCAGCCGTAATGCTACCAAGCGAGGTGACTATGGTACTTCCCCTCTAATTTTTCCAGCAAAAGCTAGAAATCTAGAGGGAGCTCCCTGTCCTGTAGTGGACATTTCATGGGATGTTATGATGAACTACCTTGAGCTAGGTGCCATAGATGGTACTTATGCACCAAGTTACACGCTGGTATGTGTTACCGTTTTGACGATAGAGTTAATCGAATTTCACCACCGCACCACTCGCCAGAAGTTAACATTTCATCCTTACCACTTAGATTATTTATTTTATTTTATTTATTTATTTATTTAGCCAAAAAAAAAACAATTTAAAATAAATATTGCACTTATTAAGATACAGGGTATTTTTAGGCTAGCAAATTATGGCACAAAGAGAATAGATCCCCTGACTTTCATGCTAGGAGAACCTGTGTTATGAAAGTCAGTGGTTCGGCTCGATACAAACAAAAAATATATTTTTGCTTAGCGAAGTACAAAAACAAATATGATGAAGTGCATGAACATATAACAAATTTAAGGAGTACTTAAGAAAAAGTGAGAACAAATTTTATGCTACTGTAAGGTGCAAGTCGTGTGTGTTTGTTGGAGTGTGTGTGTATGTATATGTGTGTGTGTAAATATATATTTATATGTGTGTAGATATATATTTGTGAGAGTGTGTGTGTGTGTATGAAGATAGTCACGGGAAATAATATTTTCTTGGTTTTTAACTTATCAGGTCTTCAGTTTCTTCACAATTTAATGCTTGTAGCCATGGTTTTACTTTCTTTTTTAGCTCATGGCTGTTTAAATGAAGTATATCTAAAGCAGTATTAATTTTATTGTACAACCGTCTACTTGTAGGACCAGATTGCTTATACGCAAACTTAGTTTTACAGCAATAGGTGGAGCAAGCTGGCTTTTTCCGTCTTCTAGGTGGGGAGTTACTTTGTAGAGGCACAGTAGTGGCGTGTATGCGCAAAATAGATTTAAAAATGAATATTTGCCTAACAGTAAGTACTTTAGCATCACGGTAAAGCTGAATGGTCGGGTATCGCCACGGTTTTCTGTACATCACCTTCAATACTGCTCTTTGAGCTCTTTCAAGATTTATGAAAGTCGTTTTAAATGTACCTCCCCAATTTATAATGGCGTACGACAATACCGATTCGCAGAGGGCAAAATAAACAGTAGATAAAATTTCAATGTCTGCCGAGTTTCGAAGCTTACTAAACACAAATATAAGTTTGCGTATACGGTTTATTGTGGCTTCCACCTGCGCGTACCAGTTTAGATTATTATCTAACA
Organism: Athrips mouffetella; assembly: GCA_947532105.1. Lineage (NCBI taxonomy): Eukaryota > Metazoa > Arthropoda > Insecta > Lepidoptera > Gelechiidae > Athrips > Athrips mouffetella. The sequence continues at coordinate 7,464,945 of OX383958.1, forward strand.
ACGTGCCGAGGTATTTGATACATGTGACTCTAGAAAGTTTGGGACAGTTGCATCCATCTGTCTCTTTAGGACATGCATGTGCTCTTAGTTCAATACTGTCTACAGCCGGTTGTGAGGAAGATCTGACAGCAAATGTGATGTACCTTGTTTTTTCCACATTTAGGGTAAGTAGGTTACTACTGAGCCATCCCTTTACAATTCTGAAAGCATTCTCGGCTACTTTAATGGTATCAGACCAGTTGCTACTAGATATTAGTAACACTGTGTCATCCGCATAAGTTACAATGTGGCAGTTTGGAATTTTCATATTGCACAGCTCATTTACATAAAGCAAGAACAAGGTAGGTCCCAAAATACTTCCCTGTGGGACTCCAAAATCCATGGTTTCCTGTTGGCTGATGTAAGAGCCAATCCTGACACATTGTGTTCTTTGGGACAAATAATCGGTAAAGAGGTTTAGAGCTTGTCCTCTAACGCCGATAGCGTTTAACTTATTAAGGAGCAGCGGGACAGAGACAGTGTCAAAAGCCTTAGAGAGATCCAGGAAAATCCCTAAACACTTCATATTATCATCAATTGCCTTAACAGTGTGCTCAACAAGGAAATTTATGGCATCGTCTGTTGATCTGTTCTTCCTAAATCCGAACTGGTTATCCGAAATTATCTTATTTGTTTCAAGAAAACTGACTAAACAGCGATTCAGGATTCTTTCCAATACCTTAGACAAGGATGGAAGAACAGATATAGGCCGATAATTTTTGACACTGTCCCTGTCGCCACTCTTGTATATGGGGGTAACCACTGCTCGTTTTAGGGCGGTAGGGAATATGCCAGTTGAAATGGCAAGATTACACAAATGTGTTATAACCGGGGTAAGTACATGAGACGTAGATTTTAATAGATGGGCAGGAACCCCATCCCAACCTATGGCAGAATCGTTTCTTAGCCCTTTTATAACTATCCTAACCTCTTCCTCATCAACTCCTAACAGGACCATGGAATTTAGAGTAGAGTAACCATTCGCTGTTGAGGCATAAGTGTCCGGGTTTTGTACAATATCGTTAGCCAGATTTCTTCCCACACTTGCAAAGTATTGGCAAAGTATTGGTAGATAACTGGCAATCTTCCACCGTACGTTTTACAAGAAACTTCTTACCACGTACGACCGCACTGTGGAATCAGCTTCCTGCGCAGGTATTTCCGGATGGGTACAACAAGGCAGCCTTCAAGAAACGAGCCTACAAATATCTTAAAGGCCGGCAGCGCGCCTGTGATCCCCCTGGTGTTGCGGGTGTCTATGGGCGTCGGTGATCACTTACCATTAGGTGACCCGCCTGCTCGTCTGCCTCCCTCTTCTATAAAAAAAAAATCGTCAAAATGCCTTATTAGACCTTATTACACTGGTTTTGGTTCTACGTGCTTGCTGCCGTGCTTACGAGCATTTTTTGCTGGAGGAAACTCCCTGTCCTCCAGTGCATGTTTCACGGGATGTTATGAAGATGATGATATGTTGGGTGGGGTAAGTTGTTCTATTTTGTTTAGTAACCTCCCCTCTTCTATAAAAAAAAAAAAAATTTAGAGAAGAAACACCAACTCCTAAAAAGAGTATTTTACTGCAGATGCTTCACAGTAATGGTATCTGTCTTGTCCGTGACATTTCTCTGAAGGATTTTTCTTACCATTAAATTGTGGATTATTAGCTTTGTTAGTTTAAATGAGGTGGCAGCTTTGAAAAAATGATTGCATGAAATCGTATGCGGGATTGCGATTTTTTTTTCTTTTTCCTTATTCCTGCCAACGAGTGGCTGGATTGATACCAACATCTGTTGACGTCATTTCTTAGGAAAATTATTTATCGTTATACAGGTTGACTTTGAAGTCATTCGATAAATTTTAAGAGTTTCTTAGATCAATTTTGTGTAGGAAATATGGAGTTGTTGAAAAAATTTTTTGCAGTATTCTTGAAACGAATACACTTACGTACTTACCTACCAAAAAAATATAAAATAAGCATAAATGATGCATTATTATTATTGCATAAATTATGCTTATTTTAATTATGATTATTTTTATGCAAGTACGTTTGTGTATCAATTTCAAGTATGTTTAATTAATAAAATAAAAAAGATCTTTTTTTAAATATACTTAGACCTATAAAGAAAATCGATCTATATCGATAACAGAACATCCTCTTAATTTGTCGAATGTCTTCAAAGTCGATTTAGATTTTATAATAAATAATATATCTTGGTTAGAAAATTTTAAATAGTTGCACCGATCAGGAAAATTAAGCAACGTTGGCCGTGGCCACAACCCGGAAAGGTGACCGCTATACAGGGTGTAAGGGACGGTGTACCGAAAACTGAAAGGGCGTGCTCAGTCAACGAAACTGAACAACTTTCCCAAACAAACATATGTTCGACCAGAGTGGGCAATTTGTATGGACAGTGCAAATTTTTTTTTCATTTCCCAACATATGATTTTTTGGGAAAGTTGCGTTTCAGCCTACGTTCCTTAGAAAAAGTTGTTCAATTTCATGGTCTGAATTCAGAGTTTCAGTTTTCACAAAAAACACGCGGTAGCTAAATTATAACAAAAAAAGGTTAATAAATAAACGTTTTAGCTAATTCTTTGCTCAAAAATTGATCCACAGTGACCCACCGATAACGAATTGATTGATTCCAGCCAATTAGCTTCGAACGAAGCGACCAATAAAAATTAACGGCACGACACAGCTGTTATTCAGTTACTGAATAAAATTGGAAAAAAAAGCGTTTTTAGTCATGGCAAATGGTGCATGCTTTGAATTAGGTTACAGCTACAAGTGTGCCACTGATTCGATCACTTACCATCAAGGGACCCGCCTGCTCGTCTGCCTCCCCTCTTCTATAAAAAAAAACTTGTCCTACTGAATACCTACTGTAGCGTTATCGCTCATATTCTTTTTTCGTGTTCGATACTTTTTGCTTCTTTCTCGGTGTATTGACTGGCTGATTGTATATTTTGACAGTGGATTCAAAATTTTGGTTTTCATTTTTCTGTGCTCATTATTTATTTGGCATTGGACGGAAAACAAATTACCTAGCAAAATATTAAAAAAATCGTGCATTTCAACGAACTATATATAAACCCTGTTTTAATACAGCTATTTTGCTGCTGAAGTTGTAATTTCATTTACTTGTGCTGTTACATGTTCATAGAAGATTTGGATTTTAACTCGATATGAACTCCTCAATTTTGTAAGTATTTTTGTCTTTACGTTATATTTGTTACTGAGAGGTTGCCACTCTCTTATGACGCATTTTTATTCGTGCAGCTAAAGCTGCCCGATTACGGGCAGTAGGTTCCGGCTTACACCTGCAACACTACCTAGCCCTGTTTCCAGAGAGACTTCTTGTCATCTGCAGCTTGCGCCGTTCTCTCTACCGCAGCCTCTCTTCAACTACGGGTTTCTCAACAACGCAGGAAGACGCCACGAACTGCGCAAAACCTACTGCAACAAATTCTCAGATATTTAAACCTTTTATATTTTTAGTTTTTCATTTCTAAATTCTAAAATGCGCCTCCGGTCACGCAATGATTTTTTAGATCCGAATCTTTGGCTGTAATTTTATACTTTTAGAACTTTGATCCGCGATACTTTGCGGAAGGTACGACTATGACCATATTTAGCTAGACGTTGTAGTAATAAGTTAGGTGGCCACTTTAAGTTATCACTAGTTTTTCCAAGCGAAAGTATCTCCTAGCTATAGACGGAGCGTTTAACCTGACGCACGCATCGCGGATTTAATTCCAAATTTATTCGTCATCTTTTTAACGCCTATCAATGATTTTTAATACTTTAAACTATATTATTTTCTAAAATTTAATCACGAATCGTTCAATCAAATTTTAACTTTATTTCGTTGGTTTTATATTAGTGAAATCATACTAAACTGTGTTCTATTTGATTTTATTAAAATATTGTGTGTTATATCTCTTTGTTTGTTTGGTTAGTTTAGGGTAAGTTAACTCTTACTCTATTTTAGGTAATTGCAGTACATTTTCAATTTAATTTACTTTCGCTGGCTCAGCGACCCGTTGAGGATCTAGTCTTCCGACACTGATACCATTCCTTTCTGATGTGTGTAGTTTATTGCCAGTTAACTATTTGAAGCTCTGACAGGTCTTTTTGGATTTGGTCGATCCAGCGATACTAAGGACGTCTAACGGGACGTCTTCCATTAAGACTTTTGGATGCACGATCCTGTCGCACCCTTTCATAATTGCCAAGCCAGCAAAGTCGGGCTGAGTTGGTCTTCCTAGTGACGTTTTGTATGTGACTCAGAACACAAATCTGAACAACTTTCCCAAAGAAACATTGGTCGAAAAACTAATTTTGTTTTTGGGTCTCCCAAACAAACCGTGCACCAGCAACAGTGGAATTTGTATGGGACGACCAAAATTATTTTGTCGTTTTTCAACCCATGTTTCTTTGGGAAAGTTGTTCAGTTTCATGTTCTGAGCAACATACTGAAATTAGGCTAGGGGTCCAAAAATAACCCTGTATATTCAAAGTTAATTCCAAACTTTTGCTACGTCATCAAGCGAGACTGTATTTTGAAACTACAGAGTTTTGATATGTTTTCTGACGTGTGTGGACCAACATGTGGATAATTTATATTAATCCCATTGTTAACATTATCAGATGCAGACGACTTAAAAACAATAAACATGTTAATTCAAAATTAAATGATATTTCTTTTTCAATGAAAGTTCACTTACTCATATTATTTTCATTATCTTTAATTACATTTTTTTTTATGTAGCCTGTATGGTGTCCCACTGCAGGGCAAAGGCCTCCCCTCTTTTTCGCCATTCGTCTCTGTTCTGAGCCTCTGATGGCAAGTTTTCTAAAAAGTTGTTTAAATTACATTAAAATGTCAAAAATTCGTTTTGTTTTTACCGCCATACTATTGATAATAGAGTTAATGGACGCCACACAAAATGCAGTGCATGTTGCCGAATTTTGGGCTAAACAAATATAAAATTAAAATGACGATGCCATCGACACGCAAAGAAGAATGTATTGCGCGTCACCGTATGATATATCGTTTGAAGAACGTTAAGTATTAAACTATTGTCAATGTTTCATACAAAATAAAAAAATTAAGCCACTCGTACAAGGTAAATCAGCAGCTTACGAAACTCAATCTCGATGGTCACATCACGAAATGGTCACGAAGTAGTTTCCAAGATTCCAAGATTTTTGACAGATGGCTACTTTTCCTTGTATAGAAAAAAAAAACGATTATTGCTAAGACCGTATCTTGACTAAGTCTATAAATCTATGAGAATCAAACACAAGAATAATAGAATAGAACAAGTAGAATGAAGTTGTTGCAGCCTCCAGAGCAAAAAAGCCCTCATCCTGTTATTCACCATTTCATACGACCATTTATACTTATTCGGTTATTCTTTCCTTTACTGAATACAACTCATGTACTCGTTTTCAGAATCAACAACCCGCATTTATTTGGGTTAATCGTTTTGCGTTTTTCGATAATTGTCGTCTGTTTTAATGGAGGTTGGCCGAAGCTAATTGATACGTCATATTGAAAAAGGAGTGAGACGGTTCATTTCGTTGGAAAAAATAAATAAATGTAGTCGTCTAAATCAAAAGAGACCTTACGGCGGCATACACTTACAATCTTATAACTCGCTCAATAAGGTCGAGAGTGCATGCCGCTACAATGTCCCTTTTAAGTTGGATCGCCACAAATTGATAGCAACCCTTGGACACACACGGTAAGCTAGCCCAAGAGCTGCATAACTTCATCGCGTCATCTGATAGTCGAAACGAAGCGCAAGATTTCATTTTCATATTGGGTAGTAAACTGCGAAAGTACATACATACATACATAATATCACGCCTTGTTCCCGTCGGGGTAGGCAGAGACCACAGTTCTCCACCTGCTACGATCTTGACATACTTCCCTTGCTTCCTGAACTTTCATCAATCCCTTCATAAATGCGAAAGTGTTATAAATAAATACAAATAACAGAAAAAAACATAAAAGACATAAAGCACACAGTATATTATTTAATAAAGTTTTCACTTTCAAATACATTGGATACGCCATTTAAAGTTACACCCATCTTGATGCCAAAAGACACACTTCAGTGCCCTAATTCGCTTAAATCAGTGGCTCTCAACATTTTTCATCTGATCGTCCAAAAGACAAATTTCTTTTTTTTTCTTTATTATTATTTTTGTTCCAAACTATCTATTAGAAACATTCTTAATTAGCAGCTTTCATTTATTTATTTATTTTTATCGATTAGACCTGTTCTCATCACTACCCACTTTATTATTTTTTTTTAAGTTTAGGGCTTTAATTTGTCGTCATCACTGCACGCAAAGTCTAACACTAAGTTCATCTATCCTGAATTTATTATGAATTATTGCATATACTCAATTTATATTAGATTTCTTAAATAAAAAAATCTTTAACAGATGCAATCTTTTAACATGTGTACAAAAAGCCCGAATTAACTTACGTGGTGTAATTTTCTAGCCGGCAATAAGTGGTTTTTTCTTGCTAAAATGATTTACAGGATTTTTAATATTTTAACTTAATATTTTTCTTTGGGTAAACCAATAAATAAATTACAAGTACTTTTGTGACATTTATAACTTCTTTATTCATAAAATATGAACCTTTATATTTACCTTTTCAACTCAGTGTAACAATCCTATGTCTAAATAATCTTATGCCGTAAGGATGTCAGTCTAGGAACACCTTCACAAACTAATACCTTGTTTCTTTTGTATCTCACTTTACAATTTCAATACAAATAACATATGTAACAACATGAACTTATAAAAATATGTGCTAAAAGAGTTAACACATTAATATCTAGACAGATTTTTAAAGAACAACAACTTTATTGAATCAATGTTAAACACCGTCAAATAAAATATTGCCGTCCAAGCGCAGCGAACAAAAGACAGATGCGTCAAGTTACAACTTAAATTACAATTGCTAGTACTTAAATCTATTATCCAGTTACCAAAGGTTAGTTTTAAAGATATTTTATGTTTCACTAAAGATAAACAAACAAAAAATAAAACAAAGTTAAGAATCGTTCGTTTTGCATCGAGGGGGGTGATCAACGATATTACCAAATCAAAAACGTTTGCCTCAAACACTTCGTAAAGACTTAACATAACTTTTGAGGCAAACGTTTTTGTTTTGGTAATGTCGTTGAAATTACCACGATCACCCCCCAGAAGTTGAAGGTTGGGAGCAACTGTTACCAAAGGTTGGGAGCAACTGCTCTTAAACCAATACTGGAGCCAACTGTCCGAATATTCAATCAAGGCTCTCTACCAACTGCTGGCGTAAAGAGGATCGAACTAAGTCCTTCCACTATCAAAGTCTTAGGAGACGAACTTCGCTAAATGAATCAAGTCTCAGTTTAAGCTCTGAGATTACTGAACAGATATGTAATGTTACAAGGGATTTAGAAGTTAAATTAGGTTATTTTCAAGTCATCATAACATCCCATGAAACGTCCACTACAGGACAGGGAGCTCCCTCCAGAATTCTAGGTTTTGCTGAAAAAATGTGGAGGGGAAGTACCATAGTTCCCTCGCTTGTAAGCGTTACGGCTGTCACCATGGACCGCGGTTGTAGGTGACCGCAGTAAGTAAGAAGTAAGATACAAAGGAGGATGCTGTTGCCCATCCTCCAGTTAACCCTTAGTCGCCTCTTACGACACCCACGGGTATGTATGGGTTGGTACTATTCTTTGCCGGCACCACACAGGACAGGGTATTTTCAAGTAATACAGAAGAAATAATTAGAAGTCATAACCACAGACGGTGACACTTAAACCAATAAGGTTACCGTGGTCCTGAATGAAATTGCGCAATTTTGATTAATTTATATATTACAGAGAATTTTTTATTTATTTAATTATGTCACATGTGGCTAAACGAGCAGGTGGGCCACCTGATGGTAAGTGGTCACCACCGCCCATGATACCCACTGTCTTATTAGTGAAATAGTTTGACACTAACAACACAGCAAAGCGCGTTACCCACCCCGAGAACTAAGATTGTATGTATCATGTGCCAGTAATTTCCCTGGCTCCCTTGCCCTTCAAACCGAAAAACAGCAGTGCAAACACTGCTGCTTCACGGCAGAAAAAAGCAAAAGGGTGGTACTTCCCCAGACGGACTTTACACAAAAGACCTACCACCTCCAAAAATGTCTCAACAATAAAAAAAATCTTAAAGATTACCAAAATAAATTCAATACTGTTTTCAAACGGAACTCAAAAGTCAGAATACCATCTGCACGAAACTATAAAAGTGCTTTCACCCAGGTAAATGTGAATTTTCTTAATGATACAAAATAAAATAGAGATGTTCTCTGTGCACATAATTTTCAATTTTCCGACGTGTTACAGTTGCAGAAGTTGCAAAAATACAGGATGTTTTAACCTCTTCGCGAAGGAATTTATAAAATATAGTTTTTTTGTGATATATTTTCCTCCGCATTATTACAAAAAGAGTATTTTAAGCGCATGCACAAGTAAAAAAAAATTGTTGCAACAAACCCAAATGTAACTTAAATTTTTTAACAGCTTCGTCTTTTTATGTATTCTATCGCAACAGACTTTGAGGTATATCTAAGCTAATAACTTTTTTGCAATACCTTAATGATTATTAAGAGTCCGGCGATACATGCTTTACAAAAGCATAGGAACTGATTTGTTTAGAAAGCGTTATATCGTAATAGACGGTTAGTTTAGAATAAGACCAATGATAGTTCTAAGACAAAACTATTCTCTTTTGATGATGTAACCACATCTTGGAGTATTTCTGTGTCTTGAATAAGTATATTATAAGCCCGGTGGTGATGGATGAGATGCTGGTGAAAACTAAGTTTCACAGTCTTGCCCATCGTCGCAAGTTTGCATATCTGTGGGTGTTTTACAGATTGTACTTCGGCGAGTGTGCTCAAGAGCTCCACGAGCTTATTCCTCCATCCCCCTTCTACCATCGTAAGTCCAGACGCACCGCAGGATATCACCCACACTTGGTTGATATTCCACACAAAGCACTTTGAAACATCTTTTATAATGCGCACGGCCAAAGAGTGGAATTCTCTACCTACGTCTGTGTTCCCCAGTGCATATAACCCGAATCTTTTCAAGTCGCGTGTAAATAGGCTTCTTCTTCCTCATCTCTGTTCTAAAGACTAGATCGAGGTGAAGAGTAAGCCCATTAACAATAAAAAATAAATAAAAATAAGACCAATGATCATTCTAAGACAAAACTATTCTCTTTCGATGATAGAACCACATCTTGGAGTTTTTTTGTGTCATGGATTAGTAAAATAGGTAGTTTATTTATTCCTTTTCTTTGTTTAGATAATTTGCCATCAAAGACCCTTTATATATAGGAGAGTACCATCGCTGCGCTCGCATTAATTGCACCATCCATTCTGGTTAGAGCACCTGCATTAGTATCGACTGTGACGTCACCAAATGGACCTCGGTTATTTCATTTGGAACTTGCCGAATGAAATCTATTTCCTCTTAGAGAAACTGAGAGTTAAAGGAGCAGGGTGCTTCTAAGTTTATTTGCTAGATTATCGTCAGGAATTGTTTGATATTATAAATCTGAAGATCTAATGGCAATTTTTTTCATCATAATTAAAAGTAATAAGTAGTATAAACAACAATGCAATTGGTAATTTTATTCCATGTATTTGAACAACGTTCTGTCCAACAACTTTAAAAAATAAATAAAAAATAATGTTTATGAAAAATACAAATTTGATTTGGTCAACTTGCATATAATAAAATTATTAGGGTTCAATAAAGTCAAATTTTAGGAACGCAAAACTAAATTTGTTTGTAAAGGTTTTTTGCAGGTTTCTAAAAAACTGTGCAACTTAGAAAGATCGTTTTATTTTTGCTTTAATATTTACATACATTTCTCTCGGCTGCAATTCATTCAGATTTTTCCTTTTACAAGCTTTTGAGATAAGGGGGGGGGGGGGGGGGTGGTATTTTTGTCATAACATAACTAAGAGTTGTAAAAAATTACAAAAATATATTTCAGAATGTACATGTAAAGCCCTTTCATATGATACCCCACTCGACCTAGTAAAGACAATTTGTAATTTTGGCCCCCCTATTTGGACCCCCTTAACATTACTAATCATAATATTTTTAAATACTTTCATATGCAGTAAGGTTTGGCAACCAAATCCTAAAACTGTATCAAATTTCAAGTCGATAGCATGAGTGGTTTGCTCAGATAGTATTCATGTGAGACAGACAGACAAAGTCGCACCATAAGGGTTCCTAGGCGTTTTTTTACCATTTTGGTATCGCAACTCTAAAAAAGTATCATTATTAACACTTCTCATCAGCAAATAGAAGCACTTTTGTGGATTAGAGGTAGTTCAGCTTGCATACCACATCTCTGTCGCGCATTGACCGTCCTTTGCTAGTCTCATGTGGTCCCAAATGGTCCCAAGTGGTCCCAAATGGTCCCAAGCTAGTCATATCATGTTTCAATACACTCCATTTGCCAAGTTTCTGTATGAGCTTACATAGGTAGTGAGTTTAGTAAATGCCAGCAAACAACGCTAACGTGCTAGCCTTGGTTAGGCGGCATTCAATCAAATTTCGCTTACTCGAACCCGCAAATCACATCCGACCCTTGACTGACTCAGCATCAAGTCTGTTGGGATCTGGTATAATGTTTGTTATCTGTTTACTGGGTATGAAACCTAATACGATGCAATGGAGAATATAATCTGTAGCTCAGTTAGTTATGTATGCGCAGCTTAAGGTGATCCGTTTTTCATACAAAAATTCAAATGACTTGCATTCTTACGCGGGACATAAAATTCTGTTGAAAAACGAACGAATACTGCTATTTTTAGTTAAATTTTTCGCTCATTAATACAAAAATACAGCTAATGTACTGAAAGTACTAGTTTCTGTTAGCAATTTTTGGTTCAATATTAAGATTGTGGGCGTGCGGTCAAAACTGTACTGTTGAGCTTTGTGTGCATGTGTGAGTGATTGTACTCATGTACAGTCAACGACAGGTCAAGCTTGACACTCGCAGGGCGACTTTAGCCCTTACGTCTATTGAAACAAGAACGGTACAAAGTCCAATGTGTCAAGCTTGATGTGCTCTTGACTGTACATCACGGACTGACGAGAGTAATTGACTTTACTGGACATATGGACATATTTTTTATTCGAAATTGTTGTTAGGCGTTGAAGTTGAACCATGAAATTTACACTGATCAACTTTTTGCACATATATAGTTGGTACTTATTGCATAAAAAAAATAAAACCTTATATTTGCAGCAGTGGCTCCATCTAGTTGCGTTCGGGCATAAGCTGGCCGTCTCAGATCACCTTAAGTAAGGTCGGTAATCGTAATAGGTCCATTTTGACAGCTGTCATCCGTATGAAAAATTACGACCTACAAAGAAATATGAACCTTGTGAATTCGTTATTAGCAAAGAAATTAGGAGGTTTTTGTTCTGAGGTTATAAGAAAACGTCAAAACGTACTTTATCGTCCGTCCTCCTTTATATTGTACGGTTAACCGCACGTCATTGGAAACATTTGCAACTCTTTTTCCATGCCAAAAAGTCCAGTGTCTCTACTGACGTGCTGATGGGTGTACCTACTATCATTCATAGAAACTAGGTCTTACAGCACAAGTAAACAGAATCTTTGTTCTTATAACCAATTTAGGTAAGCTCCCGTTTCAAGAACATTTATACTAAGGCCGGTATTTCACTGGGACACCATGGCAGCACAACCAGTCGCTGCTACCAACAAAATGTATACAGCTCTATAGAGAGCTACTCACCTGGTGTCCGTTTGGTTGCGCAACCAATTTGGCGGCGCAACCAGTTCGGATGCTGGTCGCGCTACCACTCCCAGTGAAATATAGCCCTTAATACTGTGGCCGCAGGGTGTGGCGACTCTGGTGTCTTTACTGGTGTCTAGTTACGGACACCAGTGGCGCAACCAGTCGCGCAACCAATCGCGCTACCGTGGTGTCCCAGTGAAATACCGGCCTAAATAGGGATGGCGCCTAAAAGCTTGTAGCTTCATACGTATTATAAATGAAACCATTAGTGTGCGAGTCCGACTCGCAATTGGCCGGTTTTGTTGATTATAATATGTTTTACAAGAGTATCCAAAGCATAATAAAATTAGTACATTAGTACTTAGTACACACTATAAATCTCAATACTGAAAGTTGAAAAAACCTCTCCCAAAATCAGAAACTGCGTATGTACACAGACATGAAAATGAACGATCCTCAAGCACCAGGTAAAAATACAAGAAAAAATCTGTTTCCCTTTCAAAATGTGGTATCACAAAATGAAGTTTTCATTAAAAGTATCAAACTTACCTAATCTCTTCTATCTTAAAAACAACTTTTACAGCCATCTTAATACATAACTACTCTTCATTACTCTCAGTGACGTCACGATTATGATACGGCAATATGGGTCACATAACAAAACAAGGTATCCGGTACGGAACAACAGCTATGTTGAGTGGCGACCCGTAAAATCGAACAACCCATATCTTGTGTTGCTAATAATATGGAGAAAGAAACTTACCGAAACATAAAGGTCGGTCTAATTTTGTAACGTGACCTACACTGGTGTGCGAAAGAAAAAAGTACACAATATAAAAAACCGGCCAAGTGCGAGTCGGACTCGCGCCCTGAGTGTTCCGTACCACCATATAATCATAATTGTATTAGTTGAAATTTCAGGAAGTTAATGTGCTAGATTGTTTGAGTCCGACACGCGCTTGACCAAATTTTATTATTTGTTGTTATTTTATAGCTTATGCACTATAAACATAGCAATTTTCAAGTTTGTAAGTGTTCCCGTTTTTAAAATAGAACTAAAACAAAAATCGCCTCCGCGACCATTCAACTTGACCCCTCTCTTATATGAATGTTCTTGAAACGGGAGCTCACCTCAATTGGTTACCATAAGTTGTGAGAAAAGTTGTAATATTTAATGATTTCAGACTTTTCCCTTTAGTACTGTAAGACCTAGCTTCTTGCTAAATTTCACAATTTTAGGTCAACGGGAACTACCCTATAGGTTTTGCTTTAGTGCATAAATGTATGGAGATGAGGACATAAAATGCCATATTTTTATATTGCGTCGTTGTAAAAAAAATTAATTTTCAGATCTTGTGTGGTTCATGGACCCTAATATATGATATCAATTTCAACCTGATACCTCTACCCGTTCGTGAGATAAAGGGCCTTGACAGACAGACAGACAGTCGGACGGACAACAAAGTGATCCTATAAGGGTTTCGTTTTTTCTTTTGAGGTACGGAACCCTAAAAAATAAATAATGAAAAAGTAAAGAAAAATTTGATATACCTACAATACAACGTGTTACGCAAAGATGTGATAATACTAAAGGGTGTGAATCTGCCCATGAAACTGAACAACTTTGCCCAAGGAACATAGATCGAAATAAGAAAAAAAAAATTTGACCTCCTATAGAAACGGCGTCTTCTAATAATGCATTTCGTATGGGAGGTCGTATGGCTTTTCGTATTTCGACCTAAGTTGTTTGGAAAAAGTTGTTCAGTTTGACGGATTAGAATTTGTAATAAGTAAATCATTTAATCCATACAGTGTCATATTTTTACCGCCCCGGAAATTTTGAGAGGTGGTTGTGCCCATGAAACTGAACAGTTCTCAACAAACATAGGTCGAAATCTCCTCCAAAGTACCATGCATTTTTTGGAGTTCTGGAGGGAGCTTCCTGTCCTGCAGTAGACGTTTCATGGGATCTTATTGACCCAATATAGACCATACCAATTGAAGTTCTCAAGAATATTGTTATATGAACACATTTAAATTGAATAAAGAATACAATACAAAGCAATGTCAATTTTCTTCAGTAAACAGGTTTAACTCAGAAACCTGTTACAAATTCTCAAGGACATTCAAGCCGCGGCTTGTCGGCTTCAAACCGAGTCGTCGATATGCAAACACTGACTGAAAAGTGTAGTCGGAAATGCAATTTCCTTTTTAACGCTCCGCTCAAAGAGAGTGTGTTATTGGCTTGAAATTTCATATTCTTCTGCACTTAACAATATGCACACAGAAAATAAAAATATTGGTAGTTCAGCTTAAGGGTTGGGCTACATAGATCGACGGCGATCGACGGTTTGCCTATACGAAACGAGCGCAAAGTATGGAAATCCTTTCGCATCGACGAAGCGATTCCCATACTTTGCGCTCGTTTTGTACGAGTATAGGCAAACCGTCGATCGCCGTCGATCAATGTGTTTTAATATTATTCCGTCTACTAAAATTACTCAATCTAAGAATATTATATTTTTAAGTGTTCAGTAGGCATTAAACAAAGATAAATTTATATTGTCTATGGACTTGCTCTCGAGGACAGAGATGAGGTTGAATATTATGATGTTGAATTTGTAGTTCCAGAAGGCTTCGTTAAGTTAGGTACACAAATTAAAAAACCATTGGCGGTTGTTTTCTTTTTGATTTTAGTGTCTTCAAATTTCGATTCAATTACATACATTCCTCGTGTTTCCAACAGGAATGGGGTTTTAACAGATCCCGAATTGGTTTTCTGTTGTTGAAACGAAAAATGGTTACCCAATGTGAAGGATAACAAAAGTTCTCGTTTTAAGCTGCATTTTTAGGTTGACTGGACTTGGGTCAGAGATTGACGTGCGCTTGACTATACCTGATGTGAGGGTCACGGCCTTATGACCCTGTGATGGGAGTCGAACCCATGTATAAATCGAAATGTATTATCTCGATTTGTTAGTCTTAAATTTTGTTGATCGTCTTTTATTGGACCGATTGATAAAATAATACTTCACAGTTTTGTCTAGCCAAGCACTGTGCTGTGCGATACTAATAAAATGGCAAATTTACTTGTAAATGGCAACGTTTTAGAATAGCTTGGCTTATTAATTTAATGGCAAGAGTAGATGCTTACTTTTGAACCTGAAGGGTCTCGAATTATTACGAGTTAGGGAGTAGGTAATATGTTGAGAGAAACAATGAATTTTGTGGTAACAAACGATAAATATTTTATTTACCACATAATGCGCCTGCATCTTTATATTTACTCAAAACCAACGAATCCGATACAATATATCATTGTATTAAGGAATAGATAAAGTAAGATGGGAAAATTACAAGTAATTGAATTTAATATAATATCGATATTCGTTGGTTCTTGTTCGCAAAATTAAGCCCAAATTGCAGGAAGTGGAAAGGAACAAGAAAACGAAAACCACTTTGGCGTTGCCCTAAACAACAATTAAATGCCTTAGATAGGTATTGACAATAGGCAGTGACATGAAATATAGGTACAATTAAATCATTACAATTATCGCTTACTTTTATTGTGGCCACAATAACACCTTAAGTTTGCCCTCTCAGATTACGGTTGACACTAGGCCCGACATTGCAATTTATATCAACTGGTGCAAAATATACTAGTCAATCTAATC
Source organism: Athrips mouffetella (assembly GCA_947532105.1). Classification (NCBI taxonomy): domain Eukaryota; kingdom Metazoa; phylum Arthropoda; class Insecta; order Lepidoptera; family Gelechiidae; genus Athrips; species Athrips mouffetella. Next base: position 7,480,525 of record OX383958.1, read on the forward strand.
TCAAATGGCAAACGGTAAATTATATCTATAATTAACAAAAAGAACATGTTGGTATGCTTATCTGGTAATTAGGCGTTTCCACAATTCGCCTTTAGTATTCCACTGACTCTACTTTGCGGTATCGTTTACCGAATCAAAAAACACACTTCACTCACTAAACCTCTCGTGAGAGGTCGCACACCGAATGCCTCGCTGGAAGTTCCACCCTTCGTCAAAGCCAGCGCGCGCGCCACCGTTCCATTCGTAACGTCATTGGCCCTCCATGCCAAGACGCGCGCTTCCTTATTCGTCGAAAACCAATGCGCTACATTTACGCGCCAAAACTGCCTGACCTGAAACTGTTAGTGTGTGTGTTTAAATGTTCCTATACAGTAGCAAACAGCTCTGCTTTGCTAAACAAGGTAGTGGCACTTACGCCTTTTTATAATATTTGCAATCCAAAGTCAATTTAGGGAGACAAATCATTTCTATTGAAATGATAAAAAAAATATGGTTGGGATTTTATTTTTATTAGCGGCAGGCTTGTCCTATTACACTACCTACCTACATAGATAAACGATATCCATGTAAAATTAAGGCCGTATCGAGGTAACAACGAACCTGCGTTTTTTGAAGTGAAAACTTCTTTAGCGGCGCTTGGCACTTTTTTAGATGGGTAAAAAATGTTAAACTCGCATTAGATGTCGCGTCAGATATCGCGACATAATATTAAAAAATGCAAGTTTTAACTTCTGCCGGCGCTCCCGGAGTGCAACGGGTCACTTTTTAGGGTTCCGTACCTCAAAATAAAAAAACGGAACCCTTATAGGATCACTTTGTTGTCCGTCTGTCTGTCTGTCTGTCAAGACCCTTTTTCTCAAGAACGAGAAGAAGTATCAGGTTGAAATTGATAACGAATATTAAGGTCCACAAACCACACAAGATCTGAAAATATAATTTTTTTACAACGACGCACTCAAAAGATATGGCTTTTTATGTCCTCATCTCCATACATTTATGCAAAATAGCAAAACCTACAAGGTACTTCCCGTTGACCTAAAATTATGAAATTTGGCAAGAAGCTAGGTCTCACAGTACAAATAAAGGGAAAAGACTAAAATCATTAAATATTTAAATTTTTCTCACAACTAATAGTAACCAATTAAGGTGAGCTCCCGTTTCAAGAACTTTTCTATAAAAGAGGGGTCAAGTTGGATGGTCGCGGAGTTATTAAAGTCAAAGAGCAAAAGCTTTTAGTATATCATATGGTAGATAGGTACGGAACCCTTAGGGCGCGAGTCCGACTCGCGCTTGGCCGGTTTTTTTATTCTCTCTGCGAACTCTTTTTCACTCTCAGCGGGAGTTATATAAAACTTGCAATAGAATTTTAATTTTCACTTAGTAACATTATGTGCCTGAGTGTACTTTTATGTTCAACAGAGTAACACATGTACGATCAGAAACACTTTCAAGAGTGTTCTAGCTTGTAACCGATACTTAAGCTAGATTTAATTTAAAACGAATCCGAATGTCGATTCAATTCCAGCAGATTTGGATAGACGGTCTTTGGAATTACATAGATCTGTCACTTAAATGTATGGAAAAGCGTATTAAATTTTGAGAAACGTGGATCGTGGTTTACTAAATGTAGGTCAAAACCTGCTTTGCGATAAAAATCATAAAAACACAACAGAGCCCTATTATGCGCATAGCCCGACACGCACTTGGCCGGTTTTTGTTGACTTATTTAATCAAGCTAAAGAGATTTATTATGGAAACTTGTAACTGTCAAATCTGGATTCATACAACTAGATTTATACAGGGTGTTTAAAAAAGTACGATGATCCTTCTAAGCGGTGATTCTACATTATTAATAGATTGTATAAAAATATTTATATAAAAATATTGATAAAAAAAAGAGTTCTAGTTCAAGAAGAACTGCTGTTAAATTACCTCTTTTTTGCAATCTATTAGCACAGATAAACTAACGTTTACAGATCCGTCACTCCCAGGCGGGGTACCGAAAAATTCAACTTTACGGTCTAAGCATAAAGTCGATACTTGCAGTGCACCGCTTAGGACACGTTTTTAAATCGCGGGTGATCGCGGACAGGTGGGCTAAGGCGATGATTTTGTCTCTTTTTGAGATACTGAGCGAAATGCAAGTAGGTACGAGTATGCAATATTGTTCAATCAAACATGCAAATACGTACTTACCTATTTTGCCGACATAAATCGACCTCACCCAGTCGATTTCTAGCGCCGCGTTGCATACCTAGAGTGCGGAGTGTCACAGGCCTGCTATTACTATTAGTGATGTCAATAACCCCTTAGAAGGATCATCGTACTTTTTTTACACTCTGTATAAAGTTACTTGGATGAATCCAGATTTGACAGTTACAGGTCAATCCCTTACCAATTCCAATTCCTGTTCATATTCTTTCTTACAGTTATTGAGCACATCAGTATTTGATCTTTTATATCGAAAATGTTCATACAATAGCTAAGTCAAAAATAATAATGTCTTATAATGCCGTTGAACTTTGAATCTTCTAGTTAAGAATCGCGACGTCAATAGCGGTGTGTACACACTGACACAACTAACGCCAATGAAAGACAGATTAGATTTTGGCCATCGCGTGTTTGTTGGCTTTCATTTATACGTCCAAATACATTTGTCTGTAGGAGTAAAAATTTGTTTGATACATTCTGATTTCAGATGCTCAGTCAGCTGGTCACACCGGGTATAAAAGGGACTAAAGTCAAAAACCAGCTCCCTTTGGAGTTTTCAATAGGTTGCCAAATTCTTGTGTGTTACTCAGGACACAAATCTAAACAAGTTATCCAAAGAAGCATGGATCGGAGAAAAAGATTTTTATTTTGCTTGCTTTGTGCCAGCAATAGTTAAAGTATGGGAGGGACAGCCAATTTTTTCTCGCCTTTCGACGCAATGTTCTTTGAGAAAGTTTCTTAATTCTGTACCCTAAGTAATATACGAAAATTTTGTGAGGGGTCCAAAAGTAACCCAGACGTTGATTACTAAATTGGATACTACATAGATCGATCTTATCTCGATTTAGCAAAAGTTTTATTAAGTCGTTGCTATAGTCGCTTCATTGTCTTGGGTTGACTTATAATAGAAATTTCATATATTGTTTTCAACTACGCGTTTCTGTAGGTTCCTTCATTTTAAGGTGTCAGCTCCGCAGACGCGAAAAATCGATCGTGGGTATTCGATAAACAATTTAGAATGGTCTAACATGGGTCTAACGAGCACAAGCGGAACTTATTCATTGGTGTTTGTTAATACGCTGTGTACACACTTTAAGCCGATTAGTCGTTTTGATCAAAGGTTATACCGTTTTATAAAAATAAGGTACCGTTTAGAAATATTCTTATCTCAATTTAGCAAAAGATTTTATAGAAAAATACAAGGATGTCAATATAATTGCTTGTGAACTGCTGGATAGTTTCATTCCGTATTTTCTACTGGGTATCGTAAAAGGCGACTAAAAAAGAGTGTTTTAAATCAGAGAAAATAACTACAAACGCCAGTTTCAACGCTGATAATTATTATCCAAACCATGTCGTAAAGTGGACGTTTAAAGACTGCAGAGAAAAGAATGTTGTTAATTACGTAATAGGAAACTGGGACTAGAGGCTTTTCTCACGAGACACGAACAACAATCTAACATTTCCAGCAATTAACAATCCATCACTCGACCAATAGACATCGTTACTTAACCTAATTAATCGATAAAAGTACACACTTGCCGTTATTAGTATGTTATCATGTTGGCGTCATCTCGTCTAGTCCGAATAACACTGTTGTTTGAGTTTTCAAGTCTTTAGAATATCTTCATTGCTGTAAGATTGAAATGACCGCTGATGTCAGAGTCTTTGAGTCGGCAAAGGCAAAGGTCTGTTGACATGGATACGTCTGTACTTTTGTGTGGGCCTCAAACATTCGAGAGTCATTTTGTGCAAGGTGGATGTAACGATTTGGCGGAAATAATTAGCTTTGGATAAGTCAGAGGGTGAGGGGATGGGTGTGAGAGGTGGGCTTCGAGAGAGGTAGGGGTGTTTAGTGGTGGGTTGAGGGGAGGGGGATGAAGAGAGGGTGAGAGGTGAGGGTGAATGGGGGGTAGGTGAGTAGAGGGACGGTTAGGGGGTAGGGGGATGAGTGGACGTGGCTGGGATTTCCAACTGGCTGGGAGCTGGGTGCTCTTTACTGTACTGTAATAAGTACACCGCGCTTGCTATGCATTCTCCGCGGTGATTTCTTGTCGAAAGGACATTTGGTTCAGTAATATAAAATAATTTTTAAACGCCCTTCATCGAACATGCCAATATTCATTCTTTTTGCGTCCTTGAATGTGATAACACGTGTTTTATATATGCGCGTTTTGACTTAGCGTTCTAATATTTCTAAATGTAATGCGAAGTATAGGCTGATGTAGCCTGAAGTGTTCTATTTGTTTCAGCAGTGTAATCAATGTTTACATCACAATAAATCTGATATTCGTTTAAACTTGAAGCGTTGTTTCAATGTCGAGGATCAGCTGGTAGGACTTACAGGTAGCTAATTCTATCTAAGAGCAAACGCCTCCACGAACCCCCCAGGTTCATTATAAATTGGTGGAATCACCACCATCATTATAGTACCTACCTACATATCACCTCCAAGACCTACATAGATGTATCCACGTAAAACTATCGGCCGTATCATGGATAAAAGTAATCAAAAATTTTTGTTTAATTTTTTTTTTTCTATTTTACAAGCTTGTGAATCCTTCCTATTATAAATATTATAAACGCGAAAGTTTGTAAGTATGGATGGATGTTTGTTACTCTTTCACGAAAAAACTACTGAATGGATTTTCATGAAACTTGGCACATATATAGGTTACGTCCTGAAATAGCACATAGGCTACTTTTTACCGCGGGAAAACACTTTATTCCCAACGAAAACGCATTTAATGCGGGTGAAACCGCAGGCGGAAAGCTAGTATGTGATATAAATTGAAGCTCCTTTTACAATTGCAGATTTTATGGATCAGCTTTTTTATGGCCACAGGATTTCATCAAAGGCTTTCTCCTTCCACTAAACGACAACAAACTTAACTTCAGGAAACATCTTTGTAGTAGTTGTTCAAGTAGTCTCAACATCTTGCATTAACTGAACTATTCCAATCTACGGCACCTATCAAATTAATTGTTGCTATTTGATGCACGTGCTCAAGAGACAGTGGGGACAGAGTGACAAGCGAAGCGAGACGTGGTCATCATATCCAATTATCAAGGAAACTATATTCATATACAAAATCATCATAGGCCTAAGTTGCATTTATTTTCATCAACAAGTAATATTTTGTAGCCTAGGAGATTTACGGTTGTTCTCATGTGCCCTCGTTGTGGAAGATAACTACATAAGCCATAAAAGGGTACATTAGCGCCATAAATGGGTACATTAATGCCATAACCCTTTGTAAGGTGACAGCAGTCACCATTGCTAAAAACGTGCGGATGATGACGATCTTCTTCGTTCATGTCGATTGCAATACTAAAAATTTTATTTACCAGTATTTGTAAACACGGACAGCATTTGACCTGGTCTTATATAGATCCTTGCTAGCATGGTGTAGGGCACATTGCGCATGCTGCGCATGTAGGCCATTATGTGTGACGTCACATTAAAGTCGGAGATGTTTTTCTAGCTTATAGCCCTACCGGCTCAGATTAGTCTGGGGAAACTCCCATGACAAGACATTTACTACTCAGCCGCATCTGTGGCGAATCCTGTCTAGGGACCCCATGACATCGTCCACGTTCCCCGCTAATTTCAATATTTTTTTGATTTCAGGCTTTTCCCATTATTTGTACTGTGAGACCTAGCTTCTTGCCAAATTTCATAATTTTAGGTCAACGGGAAGTACCCTGTAGGTTTTGCATTTTTGCATAAATGTATGGAGATGACGACATAAAATGCCATATCTTTTGATTGCGTGGTTGTAAAAAATTTAAATTTTCAGATCTTGTGTGGTTTATGGACCCTAATATATGGTATCAATTTCAACCTGATACCTTTACCCGTTCGTGAGATAAAGGGTCTTGACAGACAGACAGACAGACAGACGGACAACAAAGTGATCCTATAAGGGTTCCGTTTTTTTCTTATGAGGTACGGAACCCTAAAAAAAGTAAAAATAAAAAGAATAACACTCTGAAGTTAGTAAGAACGTTTATTGCACAAAAAACAACGCAAAATACAGTGTCAAAATCGGAAGGCGAAAAGTTCACGTTGGCGCTAAGTTTGAATTTATTTGTTGGTGTTTAAGAGATAAATTTTATGGTTTTGTATTATCAAAGAGGTAATAATGTGTAAAAAACCATAAATACGTTTCTGCATTTGTTTCATTTCCCTTTTCCATCCCAAAATTAACACTTTGCACGCCGATCACGACAACCATTCGGTACGCAGTTTTGCCGCCATTTCGCCGGCCATTTAAATAACTGCCACACGTAATTCGCCGATCACGAACACCACTCGTTATACTTTTTTTCTTAGAGTCGCGGATGACGAACAGTTCTCGTGATCAGATTCCATACTTTTTGTATCAAAATAACAAACAAAGTTCTTGATCCGCTTGATAGCAACGTATAGAGGACCGATTTAGCTACACGCACGCATACAATTGATTAAAGTAAGTGGTTGGAGGTGGCGTGACGACGCGTCGGCCCGCGCTGCCTCGCCAGTGCATGTGATTATTCAGTACAATTGTGTAATTCCCTTGCTTCAAAAAATATCACACACAAAATGATTATTACTACATAAAAGCAAGAATAAAGACATGTTAGAGTTTTTTTTTTCAAAAACATGTTCACGCTACTATAGTTTTAAAATAAAAATTTATATATAAACACGTTTTTTTTTATTTTTATCCTTAAAATATATGAAATCACCTTCCAAATACAAAAAGAATTGTTCCTATAAATAGGCTTATCATTTTTTTATAAATCTTACAATATCACCGAAAAACGCCGGCAAACCACAGATGACGCTTTAAAAAATACGCGGCGCACTTGGGCAAAAGAGCATCACGAGTGGAGCTCGTGATCGGCTGTCGGAGTGCGGCATTGGATTATAACTTCGGCGTGCAAAGTGTTAAGTTCTGGGTATCCCATAGGTATAGTACTTATCTGGTCCCTGATTCCATATTAAACTTTATATTTCAACTGTAATTCAATACAAATTTATATGAGATAGAAGATTCCAATTAGACAGGGTGTTCTTGGCATCCAATAATTAAGTATTCAATTAATTTATCCTTTTTAAATAAGAATTAAAACAAAATCTTTTAGAACAAGAAAACAGTCAGCCCTAATTTCAAACAGTACTTCAACGTGACTTCAACTCAAAAAGGAACTATTACACCATCAACCGTTCCTAGATGTCACGTCCGTCAATAAACTGGGAGAGCATAAACCTAGTGACGCCACAGGACCACAAATATTGATGAATATCATAGAGGTTTATGTAGTTTTGATGACTTACGGGTCTACTCTGTACATATTCCCAACGAACCTAAGTTTATTCTGTAAGTATAATATAAAGGAATTCGAAGGATTTTGAAAACTCCTCAGTGCTGCGCGAGGTCTTATTTGCCTATTGTAGATATGAATATTTAATTGAATTTTAACCCACGCTGTCTAACTGCAGTTTAAAGCCAAGGGTGGAACTCCAATGCTGACCGCTAATGCACAGAACTCAAAAAAATTGCCACGTGGCAGGGTTGTGCGAATTGTAATTGGCTCCCGCCTGCCACCCATGCGCAGGAAGTAGCGGTCAGAAACGAAGTTCCGCTCCTGGGATTATGACAAGGTCTCTCTTGTCTGTCTAGCATTATTCATTATGTATTTGTTGTAGCATGCCACAGACGAAGCTGTTTTTCAAACATGGCGAGTATAGTGACGGACTTTATTAGACCCCAAATTAAGCTCCAAACCGGAAAAATTCACTTCAATGCGAGCTAGCAAAAACTGGTAACAAAGGTCTGAATTCAAAAATTTCAATAAAACTTCACCGATTAAAACGTCGCTGGAAAACGTGAAACATTGAATACATAACATTTTCGAATCGGTCAGTTTTTCTGTGAAATAGAGACTCGGATATTCCCGATCGTGTACCGGACGTTACGATGAGTGGAGAGTATAGAGTAGAGAGCATTCAGTTGCCAGGCAGTATCCTATTTTACACATGATTCATGGACAAGAATATTTTTCTAAAATCAATTCATTCATCGCCTTAGCCTAATTTCACTTCTACGGAGTAGAGTGCCTAGCTTAGAGGATTGGATGAAAGCACTGATTTTTAAATTTATCAGAAAGCTCAAAGTCACCCAAAGGGCTATGGAAAGGGCTATGCTCGGAGTCTCTCTGCGCGATCGAATCAGAAATGAGGAGATCAGCAGAAGAACTAACGTAACTGACATAGCACTGAGAATCGCTAAACTAAAGTGGCAGTGGGCAGGGCACATCGCAAGAAGAACCGATGGCCGATGGGGCGTAAGGGTTCTAGAGTGGCGACCACGTACCGGAAGACGAAGCAAGGTGGACCAACGATCTGGTCAAGGTCGCGGAAAGCCGCTGGGTGCGAACAGCGCAGGATCGGTCGTCATGGAGATCTTTAGGGGAGGCCTATGTCCAGCAGTGGACGTCTTTCGGCTGATATGATGATGATGATGACTGATTTTTACACACAGCGACTGCCTACGTGATCTCCGAAATCCAGAGGAAAACCAGACCCAATCCTAGACCACGCTTTCCAAGACTAGTGGCTAACCAACCCGCCAAAATGGCCTCTCGGTTAGCTAAAATATTATTTGACAATAGCCGAAACCAATGGCTTTTCTTGCCTTCCGAAGAACAAGAACGTTCTACTTGTTCTGCCACTAGCGGTCACCCATTCGGGTTCTGATCACGAGAAACGTGGCTAAACTTTCGTGATCGGGGAGAAAGATGAAACACGAAAAAAATAAAACAGCTGATAGCTCACTTTGTATCAAGGAGGTAATTTTCGTTAACATTTTGAGATGTTCCTTGGACAAAGTCAAAGTATACTTAAAATAAGTGGACGTCATAAAGTGATCAATGAATCATAATATGAACTAAGTTGATATGGTCTCGGCTATGCAACATTTTACATGAAAATGTTTTTGGTGGGATCTTCAATAGCGCATATTTTAACAATTAGCCAATTTCCAAAATTTCTAATACACTAATCAAACAAAACCCAAAAATATTTACGCATATAAAACCTTGCATAACATTGACATAACAATGTGAGGGACATTGTACAGACTATCTAGTAAACACATTAAATCAGTAACTTGCGAAAATAAATGAAAAATCACGGCCTTTTTATTAAATAGACGTCAATCATAGTCAGGCAGGCTCCTTTAATAAAAATGTTGTAAACAATGTTTCTTGGGTTTCGGGTGGGGCGCTAGTGACAGCGTGCCACATTGGTTTCCTCCACAAATATAATATAAGAGGTAGTATGATGTATTTTTGAATGAGATAGTCATAACAGTTACATAAATAGAATCTAGATGTAATCTAGATTGGATTGGAGACATAAAAATGAGATGTATTCCTACGGGAATTTTTTTTGAGGTTAAGCAATAGTCACTAACAGTTAGTCTTACAATCGGAGAATAATACAGAGTATAATAATAGTCATGATGACAAGCAAGTTTCCCGAAAACAATTTTTTTTAAATATTTTTTGCCCTCCCACGTGACCCTTTTTAACCGACGAAAAAAAAACCGAGGAGGTTCTCAAGTCGACGCGTATATATATATTTTTTTTATGTATGACCACGCATAACTTTTTACAGAGTAATCCGATTTTGATAATTCTTTTTTTATTGGAAAGGGTATAAATTTGGAAAAAAAATAATAACCGCAAGGGTAGGAAAACAGGGGATGATTGATTGTTCACTGACTGATTGTAATGTATGACCACGCATAACTTTTTACAGAGTATTCCGATTTACCCTAAGGGTAGGAAAATAAAATTTATAGTCACAAAAATTGTAAAATAAAAACTTTTTAACAAAAAAATTAAACCGCCGAAAAAAACTGAAAAGCAAGAAATAATAAAACTTTTTTATTTTACCTTAATAAAAAAGTTCTTAAACTAATGTAAGTATACCCGAGTAATTTTGAGTAGGCGCCAAACAAGCAAATTAATTAATACTCGGGTATAACTTACATTAGTTTAAGAACTTTTTTATTAAGGTAAAATAAAAAAGTTTTATTATTTCTTGCTTTTCAGTTTTTTCGGCGGTTTAATTTTTTTGTTAAAAAGTTTTACTATGTAGAATCGAAAAATTTTTTGGGGTAAATATATTTTTTCTTAGGGACAGTTGCTTGTTATCATGAGTAGAACACTGGACTTCGAGAACAAAAACAATGAAAATTCATGTTGTATATATTGTGCATCGAGCCCATGTAACTGAACAACTTTCACTGAGGAACTTACGAGTAGGTCAAAATACGATAAGTTTACTTTTTATTAAAACTGCACATCATTTTTGTATTACTCAAGATTGTAGGTATTTAACTGATTTTAACCTTATAACGGAGATCTTTAGGGGAGGCCTATGTCCAGCAGCTATGATTTTTTTTTTAATAACCTAGCCAATAAGTATACAATCGAAAGCAAGTTATGCCTGACAAAGTGACCTTGTACATTTTTAGGGTTCCGATACCAAAATATACAAAAAAGGAACCCTTATGGTGCGACTTTGTCTGTCTGTCTGTCCGTCTGTCACACCTCTATATCTCAGCAACCACTCATGCTATCGACTTGAAATTTGGAATGGTTTTAGAATATAGTTGCCCAACTTAATAACACATGAAAGAATTTTGAAAATAATTATGATTATTTATGTAAAGGGGGCCAAAATAGGGGGGGCGGGGGCAAATTTAAAATTGTCGCTACTAGGTCGAATGGCATAGCATATGAAAGGACTTTACTTGTACATTCTAAAATATATTTTTGTATTTTTTAAGTCTCTTAGTTTTCAAGTTATGATGAAAAATTAAAAAAAAAATACCATTCCCCCCCCCCCCCCTTATCTCCGAAGTTTGTATAAGGAAAAATCTGAATTTATTACAGTTGACAGAAATTTATGTAAACATTACAGCAAAAATAAAACGATCTTTCTAAGTTGCACAGTTCTGTAGAAATCTGCAAATAACCGTTAGTTTTGCGTTCCTAATAATGGACTTTATTGCTTCCAAAAATACAAAAAGTACATCGGAACCCTCGGCGTGCGAGTCCGACTCGCGCTTGACCGGTTTTTTAAAATATCTTTTCCTCACTAGTGAAATTTACACTAAATTCACTTTTTATGGCTTTGCGCGGTCGTGTAAAAAAACTCTCACTGTTACTGTGAAGCGTGACGCGCTGTTGATTGTACCTATACCTATTTTTAAATTTGGTTTATATTACAGCCGCTATCTCTCGTACCATACAAAACAAGCTACCGGCGACTTGGTCCGATAATAGCAAAGGTTACACGACACTTATTGCCAAAATAAATCATGCCCACCCTTACTGGGCTATGCCTAGTCTGATGTAGGTAAGTAGGTTTAGGTAAGTAGGCTTACATTAAGAGACTTTATAATATAGTTCGTTATCTTAACGATTTCACACCCAAATCGTCTCATACAAATCCCATTATTAGTATATATGGGGAAGTCATTTTTTTTTTCAACCTATAATTCTTAGGGAAAGTTGTTCAGTTTCTTGTCCCAAGTACCATACTCTAGTATAGTCAGGCATTTCATTATTACGTAGTATAAGCTTACAAACCTTTTCTTAAATTCATTCGTGAATGCGTAAAACAAACATGAAACGCTCGAATGCTTAGAGAAATTAAACTTTAACGAATTTGTTTTCAAACAGGGGTAAGATCAAGAATTTTTCTTACTACCCCTTAAGGTTCGATCATCATTCTATCTTGTCTTATCTGGATAAGATCAAGATTTTTTCTTACTACCCCTTAGAGTTCGATCATCATTCTGTCTTGTCTTATCGGAGTAAGATCAAGAATTTTTCCTACTACCCCTTAGAGTACGATCATCATATTCCGTATAGTAGTTATAGTAGCCGGGACAAACGGCTTACCGTGTCTTTGGAAGCACGGTTTTTTTTCTTTTCGGACAACTAGGTGATTCATCGAGTAATGCCCTAACCAAACAGGGTAAGTCTCACAAAGTGATTTATTTATTGCATATTTATTTGCATTGTGGTCTGGGGGGGAGCCTGCAAGACTTTCTTAATCCAATTGGAAAGAGCGCAAAGGTCCCTGTTAAAAGTTATGACATTTAAGCATTATAGGTTTTCAACACAGTTACTGTACAATGAGTGTCAAGTTCTTACCGTAAGGCAAATCTACATTTTACAAATAACACTGACTAGACACCTCATCACGCCCTACGACCCAAATATCTACAATATGCACCGCACTATAAGAAATGTCTGCCACCAGGAAAATCTAAGAACAGCTTTTGCAAAGCGCCAGCAAGTTTCTCAAGCTGTGCACCTCTATAATAAAATAAATAGGGTTCTTAACTTCCATCCTCTTATACTACGCGAAATGAAGGTTAAAATTAAAACCTGGTTGCTTACTCTTAATTACCAACAAACTGAAGAACTCCTAAAATAAAATACTCACTAGCTATACTCTTATGCCAATCACAGAAATGAACACTTCCTCACTCATCCACACACACATACACACCGACATACCTACGCACACCGACACACACATATTTTTAGTGTTTTCTTTCATTTAGTTTGTTTCTCGTGTTATTTTTATTGAACATATTTAGTATAATGATTGGGAGAGTCCACTGACTTAAGAAATACAGGTTTTTACCTAGCTCTGAAGTCAGAGATTCAATTTCATGTAATGTTTGTTTTTATCTCAATAAAAATACATTTTATTTTTATTTATTTATTTATTTATTTATGTTTGTTTGACAGTTGAACCCCTACTATACCGGGAATCGTATCCTAAATAGCTGAATGCCTCTACTCTAACCACTGTACAGAGACATAAAAAAGAAAGAATAAAAATTTATCTCATTTTTGCGGTGTCAAAATTTAAGTACAATAAAACACGTAGGTAAATAAGGGTTTTATAGATGGTGCATAATACAATTAAATTTGTCTGCATCGTAAAATGTACAATATATACTATAAACATTATGGTCTTGCTAGCAAAGTGCATAAAGTTCGAATATTTTGTTACTTCTGCTATAAAATTTCATTAATAAAACTAAATAACTGTCCTTAAAAAACAGCACGACGTTTTTTTAACTTTCCTCCACAAACCAAGCGCCATTATTGGACGGTCTTGTATAACTGTCAAATATTTTTTCATACCTGTTTCACACATTCAGTCCAACAAATATTATCAAAGGAAATAGGTACGTCTATTTTGCACGTATCAAACTATACAAGCGAACCAATTTAATTACCTTGCGAGACTCTACCCTTGAGATCGTGGAGCCGCCGTCTTCGTTTGTGTATAGTTAATTGAAGTAGATTCCATGGAAGAACCGATCTTTTGGTAATAGACTGACGTAATTTTTTTATGGAAAAAGAATAGGTAAGTGTGAGAGATTTTCTGTGCATGTTTTATAGTTACAAACGTATGTATATTTATTTGGTTTGATCGGTTCTTTCAAAAACCGAAATAATGTAATGAGTTTTAAACCTAATTTGACTTCATGTTACATCGAAAAATATATAAAACATATTTATCAACACATTTGCTCATTAAACAGCTCTATTTGCACTGTATTAAGGCCCATAATCCAGCTTATTAAACACGCGTGTTTTTTTCGTCCTATTACCGCACTAGTGCTTTATTTTAGTTTTTTTTCTCGGCCAGGAGCAAGAAGTTTTTATGCTTATTAAGTTAATCTTTTATGAATTTAATCTGAATTCGTGAAAATATTTTTGAATGAATATTCATTTTATGTAATGATTTATATTAAACAACTAATCAACAATAAATTAACCATTTACGTAACAAGATATTAAATTTTTTATAATTTATTTCAAGTATAATGGCTAATGGCTTTTTTCAGTTTGATCTATGTATACCTCTTAATACGCGTATACGTAATCTGTGCCCACTCAAAAAGTAATAATGCGCGCCATATTTAAAGATATTTCTGGTGTTTATTATTGTAGTTATTTCTAAAAGTGTCGACTTCTACAAACAATAAACTGTTCCTCAACCGTCTAAAATACTTATACACGAAATACAACTTTGAAAAGTTGTAAAAATCAAAGGAAAACACGAACATATGCAGCCAACAAAATTTTCCGGTGGACGTGCGGTGGACATAAGGTTAGCACGCTGTCTGTCCCTGTGCATGCTTAGATCTTTAAAACTACGCAACGGATTTTGATGCGGTTTTTTGGTAGATAGAGTGATTCAAGAATAAGGTTTATATTTATAATACATGCATAATATAGAAGAGAAACACTGAAAAGTTTAGAGGTTTCTAATGTGATGTCGTAAATAAACACATTTTTTGCGCTTACATTGCAAACGCTCTGGCTAAACCGTACGAGATAGATCAAAATAATGTACAAAGTATTGTACAACTTTAAAAGGTCTACAAAAAAGTCCGCGATGGTATATATCTATCTCTTAGGGATAACCCACAATAACCATTTTTTATCCTATATTTTTTTTTACGAAGCGATTTTAAGCAATAGAGCATTAATCCTTATCCACTTAAGTGCCTTAAATACATTATGTATTTAATATAGATCAATATGGACCTTTACAGAATTTAATTTAAAAGAAAATTTTCGAAGATATTACAGATTTAAAATGCAGGGACATAGCGGTTGCGGCGGTACCGGCCGGGGACGGACGGCGCGTGCCTACAAATAGTATATTTAGTATTATCATTTCACCCGTGCGAAGCCGGGGCGGGTCACTAGTTCGCAAATGTATTGAAAAATTTCGTAACACGCACGTGCACATTGTCATTACACTCTTGGTTCCATTACGCCGTCGCCTGCGGCTCGGGCTGCAATTTCTGAGCCTTGACTGTAATGAGCAAAACAGCGCACTAGCATCTTAATGTACTATTTCTATGATACGTGTGAAAAAGAGGCGACTATAAAAACCATAAAATCGTTTGTGTCATTTTCGAGAACCCACTGCAAAATATTGTTAGTACACACAGCTGCACATCGGTGGAAACACTCGGATTTCTGGTATCCGGCGTTTGAGCCATAGCGTTAGTTCAGCTTACGAGTATGTTGGTTTTGTTTCTACGTGCTTGCTACCGGGCGTACTTTAATAATGAAGTACGAGTAATCATTTACATCTACTCGTATTATATCACTTGCTAACCGAAGTTTCTAGGCTGAGTTGTCGTTTTGATGATAATCTCCGCAATCATTATAACCGATTGCTGTTTTTTTACCGCTTGTCAGTCAATACACAATGGTTGAAGAATCTTTGTGTGATTATATTGATATACAAGGTTATTTTTTTATCATCCTGGAAAATTTAAAAGGTTTTTACGAACAAGTTTTCCCATGGAATAAATGTCGAAATACGAAAAAAACTTACCTACCTCAATCATAAGTGTTATCAGTCTTTAGACCTATGTCCCAGAAAAAAAGTTGTTCAATTTCATGGACACCTCATAAAATTTCCAGGAAATTAAGAAGTTCCCGATCACAATCTAAATAGTAGCCAGATCAATGACCAAACTAGCGCCCTCATCGACATTTTATTAATTTCTTTGAATTGGAAACTAAAATGAAAAACCGGCCAAGTGCGTATTGGGCCACGCGCAGTATAAGGTTCCGCAAAGCAGGTTTTGAGTAAGTATTTCATAACGTTCATTATATAAACTTTGTAGCTCCTAATGTTCAGCGAGGTGATTTCTATTGCAATTTTTATTATTTTTAGTTTTTCAAGTTTTAATTTTTCATCATATTATATGCTACTAGACTACTGTGATTTTTTTACATTTCTAATAACAGCCGATTAGCCGGCAGGGCAGGGGGAGGCGACACTCGACTTAGAAACATATCTACCTATCTAATGACACCCCCCACTATGGGGTAGTTGTAGGGGAGGTACCCCAAAAATATTATAAAAAAATATTCTACCAATTTCTCGAATTGGATGAAGTGTATATCCGTACAAAATTTCAGCTTTCAAGTACTAAGGGTCTCTAAGCTAAGCGGACAGACAGACATACGGACAGAAAGACGGACATGACGAAACTATAAGGGTTCCTTTTTTACTACAGATACCTTCATAAAGTGGTCATTGTCTTCTTTGTTTCTCGAAAACGGCTCTAACGATTTCGACGAAATTTACTGTGCAGGGAATTTCGGGGGCGAAAAATCGATCTAGCTAGGTCTCATGTCTGGGAAAATTCGTTTTCACCGTCTTTTTAATAATTTCTTTGCGCGTTTTAGTGCGTTTAAGAAACTTACAGCGCCATCTGTTGTTGAGTAGCATAGCTTGCTCACCCCATGATATTTTATACAGAGCAAAGCTCGGTCGCCCAGGTACTTTGAAATGAAATGAAAATGAAATCCTTTGAAATTACCTTATAACATAAAGCTTATGATTTAATCCATACTAATTTTGATTTTTAATTTTTGTCTCCAATTCAATAAATTTGGCGTCAATAATAGACACTTATAGTTTACTAACTGGTACCCGCGACTTCGTCTGCGCAGGATAATTTGTAGCCATGTGTTGTCCTGATGTGTAACTGTAAGCTATATTATTGTACAGATTCATTAAAATCCATTCAGTAGTTTTTAGTTGAAAGAGTAACAAAGATCCATCAATCAAACTTTCGCGTTTATAATATTAGTAGGATAATGGTCGACAGCTGGCAGTTTGAAACAAAAAACAAAATTTATGACAAAATAAGCTGTTGTTGTTGTAGCTTATTTGAGATTTTTTTTGCGTTTCATTTTAATCATAATGGAGATAAAATCCTAAGAATGTGCTATTTATAAATGTGGTTGTTCAATAGCACTTTAAATTCAATTCGTAACTATCAAAACACGAATGTTATACAAACTTGGAGTCGTTCACCAATAAAGTGGAAGCAAATACGGCCCTTGGAAATAAATAGGGAACTGACGGTAAAATAAATAAGAGGCCGGAAAACTGGGCCGGATTTAGGTTTCAAAAAAAACAATTACATTTTGCTTAAAATTTTTAATTGGTAATTTAAGTAACGGTTACCGACACGGGCAAGTTTAAATTAATAATGAAAGTGTAAATTTAAATGCACGGTAAAATTAGTATGTTATTCTAGTAGTAAAAAACGCAACAAATGTAAGAGTTTAAAACTTAATCTTTTTGAATTTAATCTTTGTAAAGTGCGATATTATATACTTTAGAGTAGAACCAAAACTGCGTTGGTGAGGACACAATGGAAGACTTTGCGTGGGTAGGCTAGGGCCTACATCGGTGTAACCAACTTGTAGTGACACAAGAACCTGATGAAGAATGATTTATTTAAAAATTTCCTGTTTTCCGATAAATCATAGAAATAGAAAATTGTTAAATTCACAACCACAGGCAGGATTCCAAACTGCAACGTTAAATACGTAATACAGGTCGCAAATACAAATTCAGGAACTGCTAGGCTAGATGGTAAAGTTTTGTCCAATACATACTTACTGAGAAAATACAGTTTCAAATGATCGTAAATTTTGCAGTTTTCTTTATAAAACGATGTAGGTCTCAAAAAGCTATTTTATACGGTCTGTAGATCCTTAAACAAGACTTTATCCATCATTAACGTTTTTCTCTGTATACTATCTTTGTGTGGTGAAAAATTTGGTGTGTAATTTTAATTTGAAGCATGAGGGAAAATGCCCTAATCGGCTCGTTTGATGATTCTGTTAAGAGACTTAGTCACATCTTTCGCAGGAAAGATCCTAAGTTCAGATCAATCTAAATATTTCTGCCATTAAACGTTTGATTTTTTTTTATTATTTATTGCATGTGGAATGTGTTTATTGACTTTAAAATAATTAAAAAAAACTTTTTAATAAATTCTGAGTTCGACCCTGAGGAGGCCTTCCAAGAACTTAATTAAATAGTGCAGGAGAACGTGTTTTGTTGGTGTAGGTTTGCGGCTACTCGAAACTTATTTCGGCAACAACGCCTGAGGCGATATCCACACTCTAGGGATGGGGAAATGACGAGGGCAGGCTTTGTTATATGACAAGGGCAGGCTAGCTATACATAGATAAGGTCTTTTTAAATTAAACTGACTCCACGAAAGTCAGGCTTATAAGTGAGGCGCCAACCAACTTTATTTAGGACCATATCGGGTGGCGCAATACGATACTATTCGAAACATGCAAATTCAAAACTTCGGTCCTTAACGATAGAGTAGGATGTTGGTTGGATGTTAAACACTGCCAATTTGACGAGTCATCCAACTAATATTCCACTCTATTGTCAGTGAACGAAGTTATATTTGACTGTATCGAAGTATTATCGTATCGATATATCGAAAATTGAGAGTATAATTGAGATATCCAGAAATCGCAAAAAATAGCATCTGACACGTTGGATGATTCAATGATTTTTTTTTGAGATATCAGAGTTAATTTTATGGTAAGGTAATGTTGTAGCTCTGTCTGTTGTTTTATGTTGTTGTTGTTGTATTGTCAGCTCTTGACTTTGATAGTGGCAGTGCCAGTACCTTTCTTTAGTAAGACAGTGAGGTTAGCAGCTCTACTAAGTTATCTGTCACATATAAACATTGTAGGTGGAAAGATGATCGTCATCAACCCTACCTCATCGCATACCAAAACGCGAACTTTTCAGACTGACGCACAATTGTCTAAAAAAATTAAGTCTAAAAAAATATTTCAAAAATATTCTGACCTGCAAACCTCATGAAATTTTCAGAACTTGTTTTTTTCTCTTTTCAGTTCATATTTTTCTACACAGTCGGGTATTTTGTTTTTTGAATTTTTTTTTATTGTACTTTTTAGTTTTATTAATGAAAGGCTTTTTTTCCTATGATACTCCTACAATAAATACAAATCCAACAACACCCTACATGTTGAAATCTATCTAGCCGTTTAGGCTGCAGAGCACGACAAAAATCGACATACATACTTACATACAATCGAAAAACATACTCGTAACCCTCCTGTTTTGAGGCACTCGGGTAAAAACAGGGTTGCCTGCGCGCATCTTGTTACGTTTTGTAGAATCATCAACAACTGCAATGGTGTGCCAAGTAAACATAGTGCCAAAATAAATAAGTATTAGAAGAACCAGGGTCAATTTGCCTACCTTACTTGAGTGTGCCACGACGTAATTTTTAAATCATATACACTCATAAAGTACTAGAGTTGAGCAAGGGAATCAAATATTGGTAAGTACGCCCAGCATCAAGCAAGTGGAAACAAAACCAGTATAAGCTGAACCGCCGCTACGCTGCAAACGCCCAAAACCAGAGACCCGCTCAAGGTCAAAGTTTTTCCCCCAACAATCTGCCGTGTGTACAAGTTGGTAAAAAAAAAACCGGCCAAGTGCGAGTTGGACTCGCGCACTGAGGGTTCCGTACCATCACATAAACATAATTGTATTAGTTGAAATTTCAGTAAGTTAATGTGCTAGATTTTTTTAGTCCGACACGCGCTTGACCAAATTTTATTATTTGTTGTTATTTTATAGCTTATGCACTATAAACATACCAATTTTCAAGTTTGTAAGTGTTCCCGTTTTTAAATAGAACTAAAACAAAAATCGCCTCAGGACCATCCAACTTGACCCCTCTTTTATGTAAATGTTCTTGAAACGGGAGCTCACCACAATTGGTTACCATTAGTTCTGAGAAAAGTTGTAATATTTAATGATTTCAGACTTTTCCCATTATTTGTACTGTGAGACCTAGCTTCTTGACAAATTTAATAATTTTAGGTCAACGGGAAGTACCCTGTAGGTTTTACATTTTTGAATAAATGTATGGAGATGAGGACATAAAATACCATATCTTTTGATTGCGTCATTGTAAAAAATTGAAATTTTCAGATCTTGTGTGGTTCATGGATCCTAATATGTGGCATTAATTTCAACCTGATACCTTTACCCGTTCGTGAGATAAAGGGTCTTGACAGACAGACAGACAGACGGACAACAAAGTGATCCTATAAGGGTTCCGTTTTTTTCTTTTGAGGTACGGAACCCTGAAAAACACATACATAACCATGATTGTGTCCGTTTATTTACAAAATACAAAATATTTATTTTCAAAAACATAAAGTTAAGCAAAACATGTTGCTAGGGCCTCCTTTTAAGCCTTAATAGCCTGTTCCAGGAGACCCCGCTCCTCCTAAACGCACGTACGTACAAAATAAGTTTTAGAAAATAATCTAGGTACTAAGGAAAGTACGGTCAACTGCTTTGGAAATGTTGTTCAGTTTCGTTGACTGAGCACACCCTTTAATTTTTGTGACTACACATCCTTACACCCTTTACATTTTTTCAGTAGTCAGTTAAGAATGTTGCTGGCACTTCAGCCTTCAGGTAAAAACCACCGTAATAAGTACGGTCAACCGCTTGTCGGTAGAGACTTTTTCAATCTTATTACCACGCCATAAGGTCCAAAAGTGTTTCTACTGATGTGCGGCCGTGTGTACCTACTACTTCATATTATCTTTTTTATTTTATGTTACAAGTGAGCAAACGAGCAGTTGGGCCACCTGATGGTAAGCGGTCACCACCGCACCGCCCATAGCACCCACTGTCTTATTAATGACAATATTTTGACACTAATAAGACAGCAAAGCGCGTTTCTCACTTTGAGAACTAACATAGTATGTCTAATGTGCTGGTAATTTTATCATAACGTGATGAAAGAATATCGACGTAAAAATTGAGTTTAAATCGCGTTTTTTCCTCGTCAATATTCTCGATAATTTGACCAGACGTTTTAGATGAGTTCTGCGTTTAGAACGTTTCGATACCGACCCATGTCACCCTGTCAGCTCTTCATTTTACTTCGGAAGCCATTGAGCAGGCATTCATCTTTTAACGCTTAAATTGGTGATTATATTGTAGACATTTTTATTGGAAGAAATAAAAGTGATAATGAAGAAACAACACAAACATTGAATATCTAATTTGACCTTTGTTGTATTGTATGGTTTATCGGGCCGCTGATTACGAAAACTACAACAATTTTGAAATCCAACGTGGTGGATGTGAAATACCATCATCCCCTGGGGATGGGGTTGAAGTGCGATAGGGTTGAAATGTCTAAAAATCAATATGGGTGTCGTTTGTATGGTTTATCGGGTCGCTGTTTATTAAAACTACAACAATTTTGAAATCCAACGTGGTGGACGTGAAATACCATCATCCCCTGGGGATGGGGTTGGGGTGCATCATCATCATCATATCAGCCGAAAGACGTCCACTGCTGGACATAGGCCTCCCTTAAAGATCTCCATGACGACCATGACATGGTGCGATAGGTTTGAAATGTCTAAAAATCAATATGAGTGTCGTTTGTATGTGTATATAAGGATAAGGATAGCGGTTAAGATGGCGTTAGGGGTAGGGTTAGGGATAGGGAGGAAGAAAGGGAGTGGGTTAGGGAGAGAAAGGGGGAGGGGTAGTGGGTGGGGGGGGAGAGAGTGGGAAGGTAAGAGGGGGAGAGGGAAAGGGGAGAGAGGGGAAGAGGGAGGGGGAGGAGGGATAGGGAGAGAACGAGAGGGACGGGGAGAGGAAGAGGGAGGGGGGAGGAAGGTGGAGGAAGGGAGAGGGCGGGGGAAAGGGAGGTAGGGGGAGGGGGAGAGGGAGGGTAAGAGGTAAAGGTACTTTGTTATAGGCTGTATAAATATTTAAGGCAAGAATTGTAATAATGAATTTCATGCTGTTAAGTTTGCTTAATAAATAAATAAATAAAGGGAGGGGGAGAGGAAGAGGGAGGGTGAGGGGGAAAAGGGAGGGGGGAGTGGGAAGGGGAGAGGGAATGGGAGGAGAATGGGGGTGGAGGCGGGGAGAGGGTTTGGGGGGAGGGGGAGAGGAAGAGGAATGGCGGTGGAGGGGGGGCAAGGGATGGGGAAGGGGGAGGGGTGGAGAGACTGCACTGTACTGCACATTGTCTGAATTCTACGCGGGCGAAGCAGCGGGCTCAGCTAGTTGTTTATAAAAGGTGAGCTTACCTCTATAAGAAATATCTTCGAATCAACCTAGCTGGTCTTTGTATAATGTTGATCTTTCTATAATCAATTCAACTTTCTATGATCTTGTCCCTAGCTTCTATTTCTTTCATCACCCTTATCCTTATCCTCCATCATTAACTTAGCATCTGTAAGCAATTTATACTTAATTAGAATCTCACTTGAAACATTATACCGAAATTCAGTGAATGCTTGCATAAATCAATTAAGAGTTGAGTATCTGTGCTCATCCTTGCGTACCCACCCCTTTATCACACTTCCATGTACTCTATATACAGCATGTTGTTTAAAAGCTTGTCATTACCGTTACGTCGAGTATTATTGGATTCGACTTCGCGCATGCTTCCCATAATGGCGGTGGTATTAATTAAAAACGACTCGCTCGCTTCCATCGACATTTAAATTCTCATTACCAGTAAATAAATATTTCATTAATGGTTCTCCTACTTAATAATTATGAACGTGTTCGCAATTCGTGTTATGGGTATTGTATGTGTTAAAATTCAAGTTTTTTTTTTTATAGTTTGTTGCAGATTCTTTTGTAAAGATGAATTCCAATTCATGAATGAAACTAATTATAATTAGTTCAAGAAACTGAAGAAGCCTCCCAATAATAGTTGCAAATTGTTATACAGGGTGTAGGGACAGCCTTCCGAATCCTGAAGGGGCATGATCAGTCAACGACACTGTACAACTTTCAGGAAATGAAAAAAAAATACGCGTCTCCAAATAAAATTGTAAACTTGATCGGGTAGTTTGTATGGAGAAGTCGATTTTTTTTTCTTTTCTGGAAAGTTTCGTTGACTGATCATGCTCCTTCAGTATTCGGAAGGCTGTCCCTAACACCCTGTATAGTTGAGTAGTTTTATAATCATTATGCCTTAGAACCAATCAATAATTAATTCATAATTATTTACATAACGGATAAACTCACGTTTTATGTGTAACACTCACGAGTCGTTTAGTGATAAAATAATTAAGGGTGGTTTGCACCATCTAACTTAAGCGTAACCGAATATACCCGTCTTGCTCTCTCCAACCTATAGAGAGCAAGAGGCGTATACTCGGTTATGGTTAAGTTAGATAGTGCAACCCATTCAAGTCAATAAAATGTTGAATTACAAAATTAACAAAACATTTTCAGTAAAAGAAAACCAAATTAATTACAAGCCAGAAACAAAAGGCATTCGCCCTCGCTACGCTTTGTTCAAACAAAACCAAATTGAATTCGGAGAAACACATTCGATCCGCGCCGAGCGTCAACAAAAAGTGGGACGCTAAATCAATTCAAGGAGGTTCCGATTCTAGCCATCGAAATAGAACATACTGTAGATCATTAATTAGGCGTATTTTATTATTATTATTGAATTGAATTGAAAATGTTCATTTCAGACTTAATAATAATAATTACAATAAATTAAATTACAAGTCCATATTGTGTTAGTAAGATATCTTAACCTAGTGTTAGTAAAACTTATAATTGTCATTGGGGTACACATGTAATAAGTTCCAATGTCGCAGAATTGGGCCGTCCATGCGTTCCGCTATCACCCTCAAGAGAGTGTTGGAGCTGCCCCGCACCCTGGTCATCAGAGATGCCACTCGTTTGCGTATTATCGCGTTAAAACCATCTACGCCGAATTCTGTGAACATACCCGATGCACTACAGCGCCGTGGCAGCCCCAACAGTGCCCTGAAGGCGTTATTATACTGGATATGCAAGGCATTATAGGCTTTTTTGGTGTAGTTAGTCCATAGGTTGCACGTGTAGAGTGTTGTACAGTAAGATTTGAAAAGCGTAATTTTTACGTCCTGTGAGCAGCGTGCAAACCTACGAGACAACATGTTGGACCTAACCGACAATGCCCTGCGCTCCCTTTCCAAATCCTCATTATCAGAGAGGTTTTCTGTGACCCAGTGGCCCAGGTACTTGAACTTGGTAACTTGTTTAAGAGGAACACCATCCAGAGTAATTGGAGGCACAGAGTAAGTTTTGGTTCCAGCTTTAAACACAAGCAGCTCACTCTTGTTCACATTGTACCTGAGCCCATGAGCCACAGCAAACTTTTCACATATTTTTAACATGATTTTGAGGGCATTGACTGAGGGGCTCAGCAACACCATGTCGTCTGCATAACTGATGTTGTTTACGAAACAGCCATCGATTGAGCAGCCGACTCCTGCGCTGCTGAGCTCCTCAATCAACCCATTCACATACAAGTTAAATAGTGTGGGTGAGGTTAACCCTCCCTGTCTCACCCCACACTCCAGTTTATATTCAGCTGAAGACTCCCCCGCCCAGCGCACAAAATTCGATTGGTTATCATACCAATATTTAAACATTTTTACTAAGTCTACAGGCATGCTGTTTAAAATGGGATTTAATTATTGCTTTATTTTATTGCTGCATTATTATTTTTATGCAAGCACGTTTGTGTATCGGTTTCAATTATGTTAAACTTAACAACTTAGACCTACAAAATTGATCTATATCGTCAAAAAACTTTCCCTCAAAGTCACCCTCGTGTATTATTATTTTTGGTCACGCATCATGGTCATGTCATATGATTGGTAACGTCGAGTCGATGACTGACCTCACAAACCCTGATATTAGAGTTATTAAGCCGCCATTTGACATGACTCATTTAACGACTACTACTTATGTAGAAAGTAACCGGTTAAGGGGCTGATAAGAGCTAAATACGCTTCACTTTAGGTTTTAACGTAAAGTGATGAATATATGGCCGTGAAAAAAAAATTATGTTAAGCATCTTTCCAAGAATATGGCCGACTCCGAGACACGATTAAATATATTTTGTACGCCATAAAAAAATCCAAAGTTACCTCTGCTTTTTGCTTTTAAACCGTTTTTCTTAAGTACCCATTAATCTATGATGACCTTGATCTAGCGCTGAGGACAGAAATGAAGTTGAAGATGAAACGAGCTTGCCCAATAGTAGTAGATTGTATCACAAGGCTGTAAAATAATATTTATAAGGCGAGGGCGCTATTTTGAATCCAAAGCGAAGTGAAGGATTCTAAAGTAGAATCCTGAACGTAGCGAGGGATTCAATAGGTCGCCCAAGTTAAAAATATTTTTGCAGCCGCGTAATACACTGTACTTTTCATCTCCCTCTATGAGAAAAGAATAAGAGGCTCATTGAGACACACTCTCGTCATTAATTTTAAATATAAAATACCATTACAATATTATTACTTGATGAAACAATACTAAAAATCATATTGAGTATTATTTGTAACAACTGAAAATATTATTGACATTTTTGTATCACTTAGGAACAGAACCTGTTTGGTTGGTAATCTTGTTTACATTTCAAGCATATTTCTTTTTTTATATTCATATCATTTTTCATACAATATTTTGGTTCGACCTCTATGGTTGACCTAAAATATCCCTATGGTGGACCCAAAGATTTCGGACCTCCTTGCTTCGCTCGGAATAGATACCTTGCTAATTTATTTTACTATGGGATGACATCTGCCAACATGTCCCAATATTTTATGTCAAACTATCAGTGATCACTAGGAAATATTCAAAATAACCCGTCAAATCCATAGAACGACGCCTTCGCTACCTTGTGACGAATTATTTCTTTAATCCTCCTTCTAAGTACCCTTATTTTTCTGTGGGTGGACCTAAATTCTAATTCTAATTTTAAATCCCATTTTAACCCGCTACGAAAGTCTCTTGGAGAAAACAGCTATTTTGTTCGTCTTTATTGACGAACCGTTCAGCGATTTTCGAATAGATGGGATGAAAAAAGTTTTTTTCCTTATCTTAATATGTTTATGCGCGTTTCCGGCATCTACAATAACATTACTTTTTTCTTTCAGGTTTTTTTTTTATTATCGTTGCTCTTTCGTCATTTTCGATGGGCAGCAGCATTCTTCTGTGTATGTTACTATGTTTTTTACTTTAAATTTTATTCTTTATTGATTAACTGATTTTTTTGGGATTATTTTTTGGAATTTTGTTATTGTTATTTTTTGTGTTGTCGTTTCTTTTGCGAGATTTTGGACTATAAGATAGGCAGCAGCATTATTTTCTGTATCGTACTGTGTAGTTTACATACCGGAAACACCAACAAACGCGGTCCATGGTGGTAGCTGCAACTCTAACAGTATTATGGCGTAGTGTTTATGGTATTTTCTCTCAAAATTGGATGGAGAAAAGGGATTGAGAATCTCCCCGTGATTGCTGTCCAGCAGTGGACTTTTGATGGGATTATAAAGGGTGTAAGGGACGGTGTACGAAAAACTGAAAGGACGTGCTCAGTCAACGAAACTGAACAACTTTCCCAAAGAAATATATGTTGGGAAATGAAAAAAAAAAATTGACCTCTCCATTCAAATTGCCCACTCTGGTCGAACAGTTTGTATGGGGAGGTCAAAATTGTTTTTCATTTCTCAACATATGTTTCTTTGGGAAAGTTGTTCAGTTTCGTTGACTGAGCACGCCCTTTCAGTTTTCGGTACACCGTCCCTTACAACCAGTATGATGATGGATGATGATTGTTGCTCTGCATTTATACAGGATGTTAGGATTAACACTGTGCATTCAGACCATAAAACTGAACAATTTTCCCTAAAGAATACAGCTGTATATTTTGAAAAAATACAACCCATGGAGACTGCACCAGCTGATTGCGCATTTGATATGGGAGATGAAAAATATTTTTAGTAATTTGACGTATGTTCCGGAAAGTTGTTCAGTTTCGTGGTTCTCAAGGGTCACAGTGTTTACCCTAATACCCGGTATACATACCCAAGTGTCAAATGAATAAAATCATATAAACAAAAACCTGAATATAAATAAAGATAGTGTTTGCAAAATTTGATTATTATGTTACAGAACCCACAAAGGCTGTAAATATTTCCCGGCCGCAGTTTTCAAAATGAATGCTTTGATTTAAAAAATTCACCGATTTTATCGAGGGGAAATGGAAAAATTTCATATTCGTGTGCCAGTGCCGCGCACTGGAATATATTTGGAATTTTATGTCGTGGAAAGGTAAAATAGTTACAAAATTTGAAAGAGCATTCTACGAAAATAGTTACATTAAAATATAAAGGTATTAAAGCTACGGATATTTCTTACTGGTTGTGTACTGTTTGTTGAATTTGTGGTTATAAAAAGCGTGTGCTTCGTTATATTGAAGAGAAGTCTCATTTGTACCGCCATTTTTTTTTTGTTGTTCTTAAAGACCTGGGCACTATGAACGACGAACGTGTACGCCATGAATTTTAAGGTAGCTTCGATATGTTCTAGAATTCTCACCCGACAGCGGGTTAGCCATAAAGGTGGGTTATGTGTTTGACCTGTATGTATTTTCGTTCCTTCGTCTGCTCGTTAGATAGCGGTTACATGGTGATTCTGGCATCAGTCTGACTGATGCCAGACTGATGGCAGATGCTAATTCATGACTGATGGTATACTGACAGTATACCATAGCGACTGATGGAAAATTTCTCATCTAAATTTGATCTAAGTCTCCCATCAATCTGACTGATGTCTGAATCACCGTGTAACCGCTAACTATCTACTCAATGGCTCGACCGGCTCGACCGATACGTCATTAGTTTTCTTTTAACAATAAATAATACAAATGAAATAAAAAAACTGTTGCCAATATAACAAGTAATACAAATAAAAAAATAGAGTAATAATGGGGTTTCCCTACTAAAAACATGTTTTTAGGTGCTTTTTGTTCGATTTTTGTTTTAGCTCTATCGTAAAAACGGGAATACTTACAAGCATCAAAAATTGGTATGTTCATAGCACATAAGCTATAGAATAACCACAAATAATAAAAACCGGCCAATTGCGTGTCGGGCCACGCGCTGTATAAGGTTACGTAGTTTTTTTAAGATTGTTTTAGTCACAAAGCTAGTAGATTTTACAACAAGTGCACAAAACGAACCATTTGTCCGAGACTTTTAGCAGCCTGAGCCGAAGGCGAGGGCTGATAGTAATGTCGAGGATAAAATGATTTTGTGGACAAGTTATAAACTCTGTTTTTCACTTTGATTGCGAGGAACTAAATGTAACTGAAGAATGAGTTGTTCTGCTTTAGTGATGAATATGTAGACGCGCGCGCGGCGCGGGGCGGGGTGCCGCAGGCCCGCGCGCAGGGCGTACACCACCGAGATTTTGCCCTAGTGCACAAAATTCGACTTTGTGCAGCGTATATCCTGCACAAATAAGCACTTTCAGAGCATGAAAAGGTTATTTATTGTTATTTAATATTTCATACATAACGTTCATAACATAAAATTTTTACTTCCTAATGCTCAACGAGGTCCTAGCGTCTGATTGCTATTTTTATTATTTTCGGTTTTTCGGCTATAGCTCAATGACATGTAAAGCCTATTTAGCTGTGATAGTTTTCCTTTTAATTTCATCATATTACGAGTATATGCTACTTGTGTAATTTTTTCACGACAACCGTTTAGCTGGCACCGAGGGTTCCGAACCACTAAGGTAAAAATAGCAGTAAATCATCATCATCATATCAGCCGAAAGACGTCCACTGCTGGACATAGGCCTCCCCTAAGGAACTCCATGACGACCGGTCCTGCGCTGCTCGCATCCAGCGGCTTCCCGCGATCTTGACCAGATCGTCGGTCCACCTTGTGGGGGGCCTGCCAACGCTTCGTCTTCCGGTACGTGGTCGCCACTCTAGAACCCTCACGCCCCATCGGCCATCGGTTCTTCTTGCGATGTGCACTGCCACTTCAGTTTAGCAATTCTCAGGGCTATGTCAGTTACTTTAGTTCTTCTGCGGATCTCCTCATTTCTGATTCGATCGCGCAGAGACACTCCGAGCATAGCCCTTTCCATAGCCCTTTGGGTGACTTTGAGCTTTCTGATAAGGCCCATCGTGAGCGGCCACGTCTCGATGCCATATGTCATCACTGGCAACACACACTGGTCAAAGACTTTCGTCTTGAGACACTGCGGTATTTTGGACGTGAAGATATTGCGGAGCTTCCCGAACGCTGCCCATCCGAGTCGGATTCGACGAGTAACCTCTTTCTCTAAGTTGGATTTACCCAGCTGGACTGTTTGTCCCAGGTATACGTACTCATCAACAACTTCGAGCGTAGAGTCTCCAACTTTGAGTGGAGTGGGTACAACAAGGGCGTTAGACATAATTTTCGTCTTATCCATGTTCATTTTAAGACCCACTTGTTGTGAAACTCTACTGAGGTTATTGAGCATCGTGCCGAGATCTTCCAGGGTCTCAGCCATTACGACAATATCGTCGGCAAATCGAAGGTGGGTCATGTACTCGCCATTGATGTTGATGCCAAGTCCTTTCCAGTCCAGGAGTTTGAAGACGTCTTCCAATGCAGCGGTGAACAGTTTAGGAGATATGACGTCTACCTGTCTCACTCCTCGCTGCAAATTGGATAGGTTTCGAGTCCTGGTCCTGAAGACGAACTGACATAGTGGCGTTTTTGTACAGATCCTTCAACACTTCAATGTACCGATAGTCGACTTGGCACCTCTGGAGAGATCGTAGCACGGCCCACGTCTCGATCGAATCGAAGGCCTTCTCATAGTCCACAAACGCTAGGCAAAGTGGCTGGTTATACTCTTCGGTCTTCTGTATAACTTGCCGTAGCGTATGTATGTGGTCTATGGTACTGAAGCCTTTACGAAAACCGGCTTGTTCGGGAGGCTGGAAGTCGTCGAGCCTGCGCGCGAGACGGTTCGTAATGACTCTCGAGAACAGCTTATAGACATGGCTCAGAAGTGAGATGGGTCTGTAATTTTTCAGCAGGGTCTTATCACCCTTTTTGAAGAAGAGTACCACCACACTTCTGTGCCATGCCTGTGGCGTTTTCCCTTCGAGTATGACAGAATTAAACAGCTTCTGAAGAGCTTTAAGCACTGGCCTTCCGCCTGCTTTCAGAAGCTCAGCCGTAATTCCATCGTGCCCGGGTGCCTTGCTGTTTCTAAGCTGTCTCAGGGCCATTCCAATCTCGTACAAGCTGACGTCCGGGATATCTTCGGTATGGTGTCGGGTAAGTCTAACGGGTGGGTCGGTTGACGTGTATAACTGCCCATAGAACTTC
The DNA here is from genome assembly GCA_947532105.1 of Athrips mouffetella. NCBI lineage: Eukaryota > Metazoa > Arthropoda > Insecta > Lepidoptera > Gelechiidae > Athrips > Athrips mouffetella. The sequence continues at coordinate 7,510,915 of OX383958.1, forward strand.
TCGACTTCCCTCAGTAGCTCAGGCTTGGACGATACGGTTCTGCCATCCTCGGTCTTCAGCCTCGTCAACTGGCTCTGTCCAATAGACAGATCTCTTGCGAACACTTTGGAGCCTTTGTTCCGCTCAATCGCTTCTTTAATATGGTTAGTATTAAATAGCCGAAGGTCGCGAGTCAGAGACTTAGAGATCTGTTTATTGAGCCGCCGATATTGAGAAGCATCTTCCGGAGACTGCAGAACCATTTCGCGTCTTTCTTCGATTAGCTTGAGGGTATGGTCAGAGATCTTTTTGGTTCTTTTAGTACGGTGGGGTCTAAAGTACTTTGACCCAATTGTATGGACAGTTTCCACGAACCCGTTATTGTAGTCGTCCACATCTACGCATTCACCAAGGCATTCAAAGCGGTTTTGCAGTTCGAGCTGAAAGCCGTCGGGGTTTTGGATATTGGTGGGTACTGGTCGGAGCGTAGACTTCATCAGTCGAGTTCTTTCCAGCTTTACGTTGATATTCAATGTGCCTCTTACCAACCGGTGATCGCTTCCGGTTTTAACCGCATTGATCACAGAGACATCATTGAATATTTGCTTTCTCGTCGACATGATAAAGTCAATCTCATTTTTTGTAGCACCATCGGGACTAATCCAGGTCCATTTTCGGTTTTCCGACTTTTTGAAGAAGGAATTCATCATAAAGAGTCCTTCTTTCTCCAAAAAGTCGGCTAACATGTGGCCTCTGGAATTCCGATATCCAACACCAAATTGCCCCACCCTCAGCTCAGCAGTAAATAGAGAATAAGAAATAAATACATTTTATCATTTATCATATTGATTCGAAACAAATAGAAAATTAAACTGCTCGATATGAGCAAGGCTTATGATCGGGTCCAGTACGACATACTGTTAAACAAACTCTACAGCACTGGGGCACGAGGAATAGCATACAAATGGCTGACATCTTACCTCACACAGCGTAACCAGTATGTAGAGGTTGAACACACAAATTACAGCTCGGGATGAGTAGAAAGTCTTAGGTCAGACAAAATAAATATAAACAACTCAATTCCTCAAGGTTCAGTACTTGGTTGTTTACTATTTTTGATTTATATTAACGATCTGCCCCAAGTCCTAAACGAACACTGTACTCTTTTTGCCGACGATTTATCCATACTTTTTTCTGGCACCAATCTCGATGAAATTAAAAACAAACTAGATTTGACATTAAATAATGTACAAAACTGGCTAACTGCCCATAATTTAGAGTTAAATTTAAAAAAAACAAAAATTATCGAATTCCGACCATTCCAGAAAAAGAGCCTAAATCTTCAATATAACTTTAACAATAACAAAATAACTTTAGATAAAAGTGCATTGTTACTAGGAATAACAATTGATACCCACTTAAATTGGAAAGCGCACATCGAACAGCTAACCACACGCCTTTCCTCCTATATCTAAGCCCTATCTCAAATGAAAAAAAAAAACAACTAACTTTCAATCCGCCCTCTCTGTATATTACGCTTTTATCCATTCAAGACTGACTTATGGAATTATACTATGGGGAAATAGCCCGATCGTTCAAGATGTTTTCATAATACAGAAAAAATGCATTAGAATACTATCAAATATAAAACAGACAGATTCGTGTAGGCCATATTTTACTAAATATAAAATCCTTACCCTAGCATCAATCTATATCTTAGAATGCTAAAAATTCGTCCGGAAAAATGTACAACTATATTCTCCACAAAAAGAAGTTAGAGAAATGACAGGAATTTAAACAAGCCTAAACTCCCAACAACAACTCTAAGCTTATACAGGTCAGGTCCTCATTCGATGACAATCCAAATATACAACAATATTCCGAATTACATAAAAAACGAAGAAAAGGCATCAAAATTTATAGTTCTCCTAAAAAAATACTTAATTCACAAAGCTTATTATAATATAAAAGAAATGTTCGACGACAAAAATAAAGATGAGCAAATTTTAAAAGTGCCTGTACATACTAATAAATGAATTTAATGATTTAATGATTTTTTTATTTTATTTATGTATGACTAGAAATTATGTTCTGTTAGCTTTTAGACATTAGGATAGTTATATGACATTTAAAATATGTACATAGTTTTATTAATTTTTGCATGATTTAGACTTGAATGTAATTGAATTGAATTTATAATTTTTTTTATTTGTAGGTAATTATTTTTATTGCTAATAATTGTAATTTAAGAGATTAATGGAAAATTTGCTACCTCTCACCATTGCGGTGCCCCAACGGGGTACTACATGTTGTACGAGTACATTTTAATTTTAAGAGCCTTTTAACCATGTAGTAATGCAATAAATTGAAATTGAAATTAAAGACAATAAAAACCTAATAAAATTTTGAGTTTCGAAAGAAAAGACAATGCTGTTTTTGTGACATTATCTGTATTGGAGTTTTACAGTCTTCAAACAAATATTTTACCCAATCTAAAAATACAGCCCAAATACTGCCTGCAAAGCCTCTTTTAAAACTGGACATGCAATTAGCTTTTCAGCTAAATCTCTTATCAGGTCTCTCAATCTGAGACTGACAAGCTGTTATCAGACAGACAAATTGCTCGTCGAGTATGCCACGGGGAAAGTCTGAAAGAAGTGCTGACTCAAAACTGACTGAGTATATTGCTTTTTAGGGTCCCGTAATCAACAAGGAACCCTTATTGTTTCGTCATGTCCGTCTGTCTGTTCTCAGAGACCCTCAGTACTAGAAAGCTGTAATTATTACGGAAGTCGTACAAAGTGATTTTTTTTTCTCCACCAGAAATCGAACCCACAACCTTTGGATCGAGAGCCGAACGCTTTAACCACTAACGTAACGCGGAGGCTGTATGGTGAAAATTCAGGGGTCTTTTATATCACTACCAAAAATATGTGATTTAGTCTATAAAAGTGGAGCATTTTTTTAAAGAAATCTGGGCACAGATTAGATAATTATAAACTACCTGGGTTATAAAAACAAAACCGGCCAAGTGCGAGTCGGACTCGCGCCCTAAGGGTTCCGTACCTATTTACCATATGATATACTAAAAGCTTTTGCTCTTTGATTTTAAAAACTCCGCGACCATCCAACTCTTTTAAAGAAAAGTTCTTGAAACTTGAGCTCACCTTAATTGGTTACTATTAGTTGTGAGAAAAATTTAAATATTTAATGATTTTAGACTTTTCCCTTTATTTGTACTGTGAGGCCTAGCTTCTTGCCAAATTTCATAATTTTAGGTCAACGGGAAGTATCCTGTAGGTTTTGCTTTTTTGCATAAATGTATGGAGATGAGGACATAAAAAGTCATATCTTTTGATTGCGTCGTTGTAAAAAATTGAAATTCTCAGATCTTGTGTGATTTATGGATCTTAATATTCGTTATTAATTTTCACGTGATACCTCTTCTAGTTCGTGAGAAAAAGGGTCTTGACAGACAGACAGACAGACGGACAACAAAGTGATCCTATAAAGGTTCCGTTTTTTTATTTTGAGGTACGGAACCCTAAAAATAAAAAAATCGTGAAATGTTTTCAAAGCTTTTAAGTTTTATAGTCTGTGCAGCGTATAAAAATCATAGCACCGACCAAAACATACTCTTGCAGGTAATACTGACTCTACAGACTATTGGGCTTTGTCCGCAACACATCGAATGATTAGGAAGCAATCTCCGGTCTCCTTGCGATCGGAAACGGATAGTGGTACTAATTGAAACCCACAACCACTACGATAGCTATCTGGAGTTGTAACAGTGCATAAAAGAATCGCAAATATGTGGAAGTTAAAAGTTAGAAGACTTCCTTAAAAAATATAATAAGGGTTCAAAGGTAACGAGAGGCGGAAATTGTGAAAGTGATACTGAAAGAAGAGTGAATTCTGGAAACATAGTGATGGTGCTCTGCACGCTTTTATGAGGAGGTGGAAGGTGTCTCACAAGCCTCGTCTGGCTGCTCGTGGAGGCTTTTTAGTATCAACACTGATTTATGGCAGTTAAAGCTGGGTATGGCAGAAAAAGCATGAAACTTGAATTAATGTAGAAGAAATGAGAGCGTTGAGGATTATGATTGGTGTGAAATTGTGTAACAGGATTATAAATTGTATGATGAAAGAAAGTTGTGGCGTAAAAGAAGACGTAGTAGTGACCAGAATTTAGAAAAGTATGATGGGATGGTTTGGTTCACGAACAAAGATTGTCAAAAGAAGAGATCTATCAGGCAAGAGTGAATTGCAACGTTGGAAGGGAAAGGCTTTGATTAACTTGGCTTGGCTTGGATTGGCTTTTGATTGACTTACTAGGGCTGAGTCATGGACTTGTTGAGTTGAGAGGCTCAAGAAAAAAACAAAAATTGGCCAACTCAGCCTGAATCGGCTGTGGACTGAGTCTCCTGACGCCAAAAAGGAAAGTGAAAGTTTGATACTATACAAAGTATAACAAAACGGGTTACATTGTGTGAATCTGCCAATGAAACTGGACAACTTTTCCTTAAATGACAATAAAGAAAAAGTTTTAATAAAATATTCACCTCGAATTCAAAATGCGCAATAGATTAGATTTTGTTATTTATCATATGTAAACAAACTTTAAGCTGTTGAATATGTGAAGTAATTTTATAAAAAGAAATTCATATACAACGTAAGTAAATTTTGATTCGTTTTCATCCCAGTGATTTTTCTTATAGTATTAAAGTTATCAACTTCCTCACTTTTATTTTACTAAAAAAAACAATTATTATGATGAAAGGAAGTCACGTGGCCGACAAATTTTGCGTGAGAATTCAAAGTATTTATTATGAAATTTAAAACTGAATTTTGTGAATTTCTTTACAACAACCATACACAATACTTGAGTGATTTTTATGATAATATTTGCAGAATATTTACGTTACATTTTCATTTCTATTACCTAAAAGTAGGAAAAAAACATTATCTTTCAAAGGAATTCGTTGTCTTAATACCTCCTTCTTAAAAGCTCATTGTTGCTTTGTTTCGTTACAAAACCTCTAAAATGAGAGCTTGTAACACAATAAAGTGCTGAAACGAGTGAATCAGAAGAAATGAAAGCCATAACTCTATTTAGGTACCGTATTAAGAGTACATTTAGGATATTATGCAAACCAAAATAAAATAGGATCTCGTTAAATTTATCCAGTACCTACCTAATAATTTGGTAATAGCATTGATCAGAGTTTTGGACGTTTATTGAGAATATTATGATTTCTTTTTGTTCAAAAATTATCCAACAAGACGCGAAGAAAGGACAATGATACTGTTATATTTTTTTTTTCGTTTATTCCGACGCTTGCCACCACATTTTGCAGCTATGTCATAAGGAAACGGCTAAGGCTGTCAGATAAATCAAGTTTTTTTTATGATACAATTGAGCAAACGAGCAGGTGGGCCACCTGATGGTAAGTGGTAACCGCCGCCGCCTATAGCGCCCACTGTCTTATTAATGGCATATTTTGAAACTAATAAGACAGCAAAGCGCGTTGCTCACTTTACAAACACGAATTTACTCTAGTTTAAGTAAATATCATGGCTGCAAAATAGATTGGTGAGCGTTGAAATAAACAAAAAAAATGGATTTTACATTAAAATGGTTGCATAATCAAGAGCACTTTAAATTGTATTTTTGACGTTTTCCCGTTCTTTTTTAGTTTTATTTTATTTAATGAAAAAAAAAATTTACAGAGATGGTTAAAGAAGGAATGGTTGGTACAACGAAAACCTTGCAGGGTTTATCTGAGTACCGCAGTGAGTCGTTATCAAACATATTTATACAAAAAATACTTATAACTATATGTCCTTACATAGTGCTTCTTTAGCTTGCTCTTATAATGATAAGTACCTGGGTGACCGAGCTTTGCTCTGCATAATCTTTACCAAAACCCACCAACAGATGGCACTAAAGGGTTTCTAAATCGCGCTATTTTCATGTCAAAGTCAAAATCGTTTTTTCATTGTTGTATATTAAAATCTCTTAATGACGTCAGCTAAACTTCATCGCTTCACAAACAATGTGGCGCAATAGCGGAAAAAAAAAACCTCTTAACAACGGAGGAAACAAATTTTCCTATGATGCTTAATCAAGTTTTCGACCTCGAAAAACCCCATAAATACCCCGTAAATTCACTATTATAACTAATTAACTACTCAAAGAATATCTTATTTTTTTTCTTTATCTTATAACTTACCTATTATCCCCTAAGTTCCTTAGCTCTGTTGCGTTTTTAATTTTATTCAGTACATCAGATATTATCAGCTTAGCCTTAAAGATCGACTCACAGTTACGAGTACCTATACAGGGTGTAAGAGACAGGTCTCCAAAAACTGAAAGGCATGATCAGTCAACGTAACTGAACAACTTTCAGTAAATTAAACTTAGAAGAAATTAAAAAAAAAAAAACAAACTTACTCGTACAAACATTCTAATCAAGTTTGCAGTTTTGTATGGAGTGTCTGATTTTTTTTTTCGAGCGGAGCGAGAAAGGTATTGTATTCGTGAAAAAAAAAGTTTTTCTAATTTTCTCAAAAATGTGTTCTATATCACTTATACATCATAAAAAACAAGTCTCCCAAAAATGTCCGTCCGTCGGTCGGTCGGTCGGTCGGTCCGTCGGTCCGTCGGTCCGTCGGTCGGTCGGTCTGTCCGTCACGCTTTGGCCTAGCGGCTAAACGAATAGTCCGATTGACACCATATTTTGAATTTAGGAGTTTTATGCAAATCCATCGAAGGGTTCTGAGTGGTTTCCTTCTGGCTCTCATTTTGAGGGTAGCTGTCATACAACGAAAATGAAAAATTGAAACTTTCTCAAAAACGACTCATAGAATCTTGATGAAACTTTGCATGACAAAGCATCTCCATATAGGATATCTTGCGCCAGTATCGATTGATCTGTGTAATTTCATATAAGGGGTGTTCCTGTACCACCAAATCGTAAATATGTGATTTACCCAAAATTGGTTCCATTGAGTTTATTAAAATTTTCTATAATATTAATCCTGGATTGGTTGTCTACCTGACTGGATATTCTTTATGATATTTTTGAATAATATTTAGTACACAGGGTGTACCAAACACTGAAAGGGCTTGCTCAGTAAACTAAACTAAACTGAACAATTATCCATAAGGAACATGTGTTGGGAAATTAATTAAATCTCTATGCAAGTATCCTACGCAAGTATCCATTGATCTGCAAAAATTCATATAAAGGGTGTTCCAGTATTACCAAAACTTAAACATGTGATTGACTCCAAATCGTTTGAGGTTTGTTTGTTTTAATGTTTGACAATTTGAATTCTGAATTGATCTGTATATTTCATTCGAACATTTTTTTGGAAAAACGTAAATAAAAGTTTGTATTTCCATACTATGTGTATGTCATTACAAATTTAAGTTTGCGGTTGATAGTTTTTCTTGAGTATTGCGAGAAAGTAAGTGCAGTGCTGCTGTACCATTTATTTTTTTATATCCTGAAAGTTTTATTTACTGAAAGATGATTTGTTGCGTTGACTGATCATGCCCGTTCAGTTTTTTGGAAACCTGTCCCTTACACCCTTTATATAAAGGTTAGATTGCTAAGCTTGAGTAGGTTCTCTTGTCTCGTTTTAGAAACACGATGTTACTCTATTAAGTAAATTTATTTAAAATGTACGTATTCCTATTTGCAATGGTAACTATTAACAAACTTCCTTTCACACATTCTATGAACTAGAAAATTGTTTGTTTTCATGACGTCACTGCTCGCCTTAGAATACCTATAAGCTACCTATTAGCTTCAAGTAAAGGGAAATAACCAATCGTCCCAAAGTTTCACAAGGTAATGACGTATTTATTAATAAGTCAGCTTTCTAGTAATACTAAAGCGTAAATTCCCACACACGCCCACATTCAAAACTTATAAATATCCAGAGAATTAAACAAGTTTAAATATGCAAATTTAGATTCAGTGACGTATCTGTTTGTACGTCATTGCGTTATTGGAACTTATAATATTTATTATGCATAAGCATGAGTTAAACTTGACCTTGAAATCTTATTTAATATTTTGCTTTCAAACCAAATTGATTGTCTTTATTAAATATCTCTTTATTTTCATGTAGTTTATGTTGTTGTAACTTCGCGTGGAGTTTGGGCTTTTTACAGTATACAAATAATAAACCAAATACATTACCAAAATCCCTTTTTGCATTGGACCAGTTATTCATTATTGGTGGACATGCCGCTTCACATTTTGGATTTGTGTAGTACTTGTGTTTGAGTGAACCGATTGCAATAAAACAAAGCTTTTTAGATATTTTAAGAGGTGATTCTGACCTTGAAACTAAAAATTTTTTTCCAAGGAACATCAATAGAAATTTCTATTAGCTGACACCACATTTTGTATGAGAGGTCGAAATTTTTTTGTCGTATTTCGACCTATGTTAGGGTTCCGATACCAAAATGGTAAAAAAAAGGAACACTTATGGTGCGACTTTGTCTGTCTGTCTGTCCGTCCGTCACACCTGTATATCTCAGTAACCACTCGTGCTATCGACTTGAAATTTGGAATAGTTTTAGAATATGGTTGCACATGAAAGAGTTGGTTGATATTCCGCACATTCGCACAAAGCGCTTTGAAACATCTTTTATAATGCGCACGGCTAAAGAGTGGAATTCTCTGCCTGTGTCTGTATTCCCGAGTTCATACAACCCGAATCTATTCAAGTCGCTAGTGAATAGGCTTCTTCTGTGCAAACTCGTTGCATCGTCGACCTCATCTCTCTCTTCAAGACTAGATCGATGTTAAGATAAGCCCATTGACAATAAAAAAATGATAATTATTGTAACTAGTGGGCCCAAATAGTGGAGTTATTAATGTAAAGGGGGCCCAAATTTTCGTTACTAAGTCGAGTGGGGTATCATATTAAAGGGCTTTACTTGTAAATTCTAAAATATATTTTTGTACTTTTTTACGACTCTTAGATTTTAAGTTATGATGAAAAATGACAAAAAATACCATTCTCCCCTTATCTCCGTAGTTTGTGGAAGGAAAAATCTGAATTAATTACAGTCGATAGAAGTTCAATCTTTCTAATTTACACAGTTTTTTTGAAATCTGCAAAAAGCCTTTACAAACAAATTTAGTTTTGCGGTCCCAAAAATGGAATTTATTGCTTCCAAAATACTAAAAGTATATCGGAACCCTCGGTGCGCGAGGCCGACTCGCTCTTGACCGGTTTTTTTATTACAACCTATTATTGAAGCAGAACCATCATACTTTTTATATATATTCTTTATTGTGTACAATAAAACAAAACAGTAGTGATAGAAGAGGTTCACAATGGCGAGCTTATCTCTATGAAGAGATCTCTTCCAGCCAACCAGAGTTTAGTGTGAAAAAGTATATGACGGGGACAAGAATAAGTACACATCAAATAAAAATAAAAAATAAGTATAAGTACATATATAATATTATAATAATACATAGTAATAACTACATACATATACCTACTATAGACTACATATATTAATATACCTACAACATAATAATACATATATTATCAAGATAAGTTCGAGAAGAAGTGCTCTTTCAGCCTTTTCTTGAAAGAAGTGACGGATGGGCTGTCTTGAATATATTTGGGAAGCTTGTTCCACATTAGAGTAGCACGCACGGAAAAGGAATTGAACAGGAATTTTGTATTGGCACTAGGCCATTCGAGCATCTTAGTGATACAGGGACGCCTAGGGCGGGGATCAGGTGGCAAGCGTTGGAAACGGGATCGAAGGTATTCAGGAGTAGCGGGATCATTAAGGATGTTATAAAGGACAGTAAGGATGTGCACATCACGGCGAAGTCGGATAGGGAGCCATTTTAACTGGGCGCGAAACTGAGAGACGTGATCGTATTTTCGAAGTCCAAAAATAAAACGTATTGCAAGATTTTGAAGGCGCTCCAGTTTATTCAGTAGCTCCTCTGTCGCATCCAAATAACAAACATCAGCATAGTCTAGGATAGGAAGGAGAAGGGATTGGGCAAGCATAATTTTCGTTGTAAACGGAAGGAAGAACTGGAATCGCTTGAGTGAGTGGTACGAATAATGCATGCGCCTGCTCACTTCATTGACTTGAGCAGTCCAGGACAGAGTGTCGTCTATGATAAGACCTAAATTTTTGGCTTTTCTAGTGTAAGGAATGCAAACATTATCATAATAGACAAAAGAAAGATCAGCAAAATTAAGTCTGCTCTTAAGCCTGCTACTTCCGACCACCATCGCTTGTGACTTACTGGGATTCACAAGTAAACCAAATGTTTTAGCCCAGGTTTCTATGGCTGCAAGATCACTATTTATTGCAGTGACAGCTTCCTTTGCCTCTGTAAGAGTAAAGTGTCTATAAACTTGCAAATCATCTGCATACAGGTGGTAGGACGAAGAGATAACTCGAGATATATTATTAATAAAAATTGAGAATAACAGTGCAGAGAGAACACCACCTTGCGGTACCCCAGCAGATAATGTAGACCAAGCCGATGAAGATTCATTGACTCTTACACACTGCTGACGACCGAAGAGATAGGAGCGGAACCATTCGATCACAGAGGGTGAAATGTTAATAGATTCAAGGATGGCAAGAAGGATATCAAAGTCCACAGAGTTGAATGCGTTGCTGAAGTCCAACAGAGTTACAATGGTAAGCTTGGTGTTATCCATAGCATACCGAATGTCTTCCGTGACGTTCAGCAACGCACTAACTGTGCTGTGGGAGGGACGAAAGCCGGACTGGAAGGGACAAGTGAGATTGTTGGAAATTAGAAATGAGTAAAGTTGCCTATGGACAACGCTTTCCAGGACTTTAGAGAGGACAGGGAGGATAGAGATAGGTCGATAATGGGAAAGGGAAGTCGGGTTTGATATCTTTGGCAGTGGTAACACAAAACCTTTTTTCCACTCATTAGGGAAGACATTTGCAGCCAAAGAAAAATTTATTGTGTGAGAAATTATAGGCACAATGTCATCAAGTACAGGAATCAACATACCAAGGCTTATGTTATCACTACCAACCGCTTTTGTGGAGATGGATAGGATGCTCTTCTTAACATCATCCTCTGTGATTGGTTGAAAACTAAATGAAGAACAGTCTGGTCGGACAAGATTTGAAATATACGAGAGAGTATTGGCCTTAGTAGCATTATCAAGAATAAATGGAGGAGTTGAAAAGTGAATGTTAAGAGTATTTAGATCCACGGTACCTGCAGAGGTATCCGCAGTCTTGCCCACACCTAACGACATAAGAAACTTCCAGGTCTGAGCCTGTGATAGATTTCCTAGGGAAGAATTAATGTAACGACGCTTCGCGTTCCTACACATCCTGTTGCAGATGTTACGCAATTTTTTGTAGGCTGCTAAATTGGAGTCAGTCGGATCCTTTCTAAGTTTCGTCTTTGCTCTATCCCGTTTGGACATCACCCGCCTGATTGCATCCGTCAACCAAGGAGCTGGCACATGCCTTACCCGCACAGGTCGAACTGGGGCATGTTTGTCAAACAGCTGTGTAAGAATCGAAGAAAGCGCAGCAACCTTCGCATTGACAGTGTCTGCCGTTATTACCGGCGACCAATCAACACGCTTGACATCCTCACTCAAACGATCCAGGTCCATATTACGAAAGTTACGCTGAAGAATTACCTTTTTCTTTTTCTTGGGAGGGCGCACTTTATAGGCGAGGAAAATGAGATCGTGATAGGAAAACGGAGCTGTCATCTGGCCATGAGAAGCAACAGAGTTAATCTTGGAAACTATCATCAGATCAAGGAGAGAGGGTCTAGAGTTTGGGAAGTGATGGGTGGGAGAAAGGGGAAGGACATTAAGATTAAGAGAGGAAGTGACGGAAAGAAGTTTTTGGATCGTGAGTCATTTTTCTGAAGGCATGTATTGAAGTCGCCCATAATGATAAGATGTTCGTAAGTAATACATACATTTTCTAAAGCTGACTCGAAGGACTTAAAGTAGTCAATCTTATCACTAGGGCTATAAGCAACTCCTGTACTTTTTGTACAATTTTTATAATTCTACGCTTTAAAATAATAAAAAAAAAAAGCAATTATGATAGTTTTTAGGGTTCCGATACCAAAATGGTAAGAAAAAGGAACCCTTATGGTGCCGCTCTGTCTGTCTGTCTGTCTGTCTGTCTGTCCGTCTGTCTGTCACACCTCTATATCTCAGCAACCACTTACGCTATCGAGCTGAAATTTGGAATAGTTTTAGAATATAGTTGCCCAACTTAATTGGACATGAAAATTTTTTGAAAAAAGTATGATTATTAATGTAAAGGGGGCCAAAATAGGGGGGGCCAAATTTCTAATTGTCGCTACTAGGTCGAGTGGGGTATCATATGAAAGGGCTTTACTTGTACATTTTAAAATATATTTTTGTATTTTTTTAAGTTTCTTAGTTTTCAAGTTATGATGAAAAATGTCAAAAAAAATACCATTCCCCCCCCCTTATCTCCGAAGTTTGAGTAAGGGAAAATCTGAATTAATTACAGTTGACAGAGGTTTATGTAAACTTTACAGCAAAAATAAAACGATCTTTCTAAGTTGCACAGCTTTTCAGAAATCTGCAAAAAACCTTTACAAACAAATTTAGTTTTGCGGTCCTGAAAATGGACTTTATTGCTTCCAAAAATACTATAGGTATATCGGAACCCTCGGCGCGCGAGTCCGACTCGCACTTGACCGGTTTTTTTTTTATTTGTTCGCAAAAGCGGAACATAATCAAGCATCGTGAACGGTTTCTAGTAGCGGAGGTCAAATTGCGGAGATGACAATTTGATTCCATCTTAAAAATATGGAAATGGGGAAGGGTGATGAAGTAAATTAAAATATCAAACTAGCAACTCTGCTATACAGATTTTTTATTTACCGATTATTTAACCGTTCCTTATATCAAGAACTCTTAAAAATCCGTTACAAGATACAATAACAATCAAATCACTTCAACTTTCATACTTCAAATGCGGAAAAACTGACGCCATTATTAAGAAGAGAATATTCCATAATACACAATTGAGATATAAATAAAAAGATAGAAAAAACTAAACACGCTTGATAGAACCGCTACTCTGTTTATAGATATGATTCTGAGTCACTTAATACGCAAAGAAAAAATCGCCGTGGACGTCATAGACAGCGTATCTTATAGTTATAGTAAAGCCGTAAAAGTAGTTGGAAGACCATTAATAATCATTTGTTACTTTGACACTGGTGCAAGAAGACGTGTCACAAATAATAATAATCTTTTAATATAAATAGAAGTAATTAGAATTACAATAGGTAAAAGTTTATAAGTAAACATGTTTTTAAAAATTCTATTTTTAATTTTTAGTTTTCAGTCTTGCACAGGAGTCATATACCATTTGAATGGTGAGTGAAATTTAAAAAAAATCTACCAAATTTTAGCCGGAATACAAATTTGAAAATGGTTAGATTGTTCTCTACAAATGAAAAACAAGTTAATGTTAAAATATGGTTGTAGCTTCATTTCACAAATACGATTTTTTATGTTAATTTTGTATCACCTGTAATATTTTTCTCATACAAGTTTTAAAAATATTTCAGATTCCGAATATGAACGAATGCCTCCTGTTTATGGTTTAGACAAATATGAGCATTGTATGCAACAAGAAAGGGGAATATACTGTACTGCGAAAGCTGTACTCTTTTCCGACACCCCTAATGACTTAATGGCACTCATAAAGGTAGAAATACATAAAACATTAATAATTTCAATTGAATTATAGAGCAGTTTATTTAAAGACGTGTAATTTTTCAGGAATATTCCGCACATACATTTCAACACTACAACCATAGCGTAATAGAAAAAGGTATATGCGTAACTAAACGGTGTCAGAAATTTATCCACAATTATGACATAGGAACGACAGAAGGTCTAAGGGAGGCCCTAGCGAAATGCATAAATGAAACCCTGTGGAACGAATATGGTCTACAGACAAATTTATCGAGTTATTTTTGTGATAAAAAGGACGAAGAAACTCATAAAGATATATTTGATTATTTAGTGCTATACCTAATTTATGGATTGGTTTTATTAAATGTGGCGGGAACTGTGTGTGACTCTATAGTACGAAGGCAGAACCTTGAAAAAAATAACCATCACGGTAAGAATGAAATAATTGTCCTTTTTTTACTCTGACTTGACTCTGATTAATTCTGTTATCTTCACAAGTAGAAGTTATCCTCAAGTAGACCGATTAACTTTGGACAACTTTTGCGAAGAAACCTAAGACAATTTTTTTAGAATCATGTCTGAAAAGTTATAAAAAACCAAGTTATGAAAATCCTACACTTTCTCGGTAGTTTTAACATATTATACGCTCTTTATTTTTTGAAAGAGTACACAGTATAAAAACCCAATTATGCTTTGTTTGTTTTGAAAAGTAGCTATTATGGTAATTACGGAGCCGTTATAAAATAAAAACGACTTATGTAAACATCTAATATTATTAGATTATTTTTTATCAGTGCAATGTTTGTTCTATTTTTTGCAAATTATATCAATATTTTCAGGTCTAAAACATTATTTAATGTGTTTTTCAATAACTCAAAACTGGAACTGGTTAGTTTCATCAGAACCTGATGATTCCAGACTCCGAAAACTAAAAGGATTGCACGGAGTCAAGTAAGAGATATTTATTTTTTCATTTGCTTAATTACTTTATACACAGTCCTCACCCATACATCCCTGATTAAAATAGTTCATCGAAGATAACTCTAATGATACAACTATATTATCAATATTTATACTGAATTTTCAATGTTTACATGTAATTATTTTGTTTCGATTTCAGATGTATTGTTATGTACATGTTTATAATGGGGCATGTATTTTATATGTTTCACGCATTTACGGAAAATCCTCACAAGTTTGAAAAGGTACAAAGGTTATTATTGTTCATTTTCATATTTGCTTTTCAATATTCTTTTTTTTTGTCAGAATTTAAATAAGACGAATATGTAAATTTGTCAATGGAGGTTATTTCTTGATTGTAATAAGAAATTATTTGTTTCAGTTTTGAATAATAATCCTTCAAATAATAATTCTTTTGTTATGTCACTCTATAATTTCAGACCTATGAACCTATTGTTACGAATGTATCTATGTTTACAATGCAACGATTAGCTATAATGATAATTATCTGATTTATATAACATAATGTTATTTTCCTTCCAGTATTACGGATACTTCTGGTACAAATTATTATTCAACGGCATGGTCTCAGTACAAATGTTGTTTTGTATATCTGGGTTCTTATTGGCATACCATTTGTTATTGGAGACTGAAAAGAGATATATTACATGGAAAGTTGTGCCTCAAGTGATTCTACTGAGACTAGCGAGGTAAGTAAATTAATTAGTTAATAAGCTAAACTTTTCATAAAATTTAAAACGAATAGAATACAGATAGATATAGATAACTCTTATTTGCCTTGAAGGGGGTAGGGCCACAGAATATATAATGGTCAACAAGTATGTAGGAGTCGATTGTAGATCGATACATATTAACATCAAACTCTATTATTTCTTCGCTTCTTCTTCTTCGGTCAACGGGATTTTTGTTTTGGCTCTTGTAACAAACGTCCTAAAAGGTCTTAAAAATTTCATAAAGGCGATCCCTTTTTATTATTTTCATTTATCCTAGCTTTGTAGATCTCTCGCTTTATTGACTATGTGTTAAAAAGTTAGTGACTTAGATCGTAGCAGGTGGAGGGCTGTGGTCTCTTCCTACTTCGACGGGAAAGAGGCGTGATTTTATGTATGTATGTATAAACTTTGTCGAATATTTTGTATTTAAGTTTGACGATAGAGGATTAGGCGTCAGTGTTTAAAAAATCTAACTAGTCTTTATAAGACCATCATGTAACAAGTTTGTATTTTTTAAACGTAACAACCAATGAAAATAGGGTTTACAAAAACTACACACCAATTATTATTATAAGAAATTTTATATTGAAAATTTTGAATTGAATTCATGCTGTAGGCTTAAATTTTTTGCATTTACTTAGACAATAAAACCAACTATTCTCCAGAAATGTAGGTTCCACTGCATTATATGATTACTATTCTGTGGCTACAATGTCTTTCGGAAGAGATATTATCACTACTCTTCCTTTATTTCAGACTTACTCCAGCAAATGCACTCTACGTGTTATTCTCGGCGACATTATTACGGAACTGGGGAAGCGGACCTCTATGGAAACTAGTAGTTCAAGATAAAATGTCTGGCCACTGTCGCAAATACTGGTGGTCACACCTTATCTTTATCAACAACTATATTCCTGACGATATATACTGCGTTGTTCAAAATTGGTGAGTTGCAAACTATTGTTTTTAACAAAGACAAAATATAATTGCAGGGTGTAATTTCTAAGTGTGCCCAGGCGATTATTCCGTAACTATTACAAATATCAAAAAACTTCAGCTAAAGTAACCTTTTAAAATAAGGAAACTATAAACTTTCTACTAATCTCATACTAAATGTATGGGAGTGTTTAATGTCAAAATTATGGATATTTCCCGTTTTATTTTTTAAAAGCAATTGTTGTCATTTTACTCATTAGGTAACATACTTTCGATATCAGTTTAAAAGTTTTTTGATATCTGTAAAAATTTCGGAATAATTGCCTGGACACACTTAACGATTACAATAATAAGCAGCCTTTTACTACGAAAATTATTTACTGTGGACGGTAAAACACAAAAACAAACTCAGTCAACGACCGTAATTAATCACGGTTCGATACAATATAAAGAAATTTTCAAATTTTGTGTTATGGATCTATAAATAGCTTAATACAATTATTTGATACATCAGCGTAAGTTTAATGAACTCATTCATTAAAACCAGCGTTTTTTACTGTTGGTTTTGTTACGAGGTTGATGTGCTTAATATTTTTTTCATCAAGTAATATTCGGTTTTGATATATTACATTGCTTGAGTATAAAAAGCAAGTCCAAAGATTTATCTAAGCTGGTAAAGTTCATTGTTAGACTGTTGACGAATTTGACATAATTGATGTGAAATTCTTGTTTACTGGGTAGGTTTTTCCTGTCCTTTTTTGTGGTGAAGCGACGCATTTAACCTATCAATTAACCTTTTGTTTTCCAATACTAACAATATACTAATTGGGTTGTTTACAATCTTATTGTTTAACACCAGGGATATTTTAAAAGTTGTTCAGAACCACTCTGAACAACTTTTTTCATGGAACTTAGGTCGAAATACGAAAATATCCTTTCGACTCCCCGTAAAAACAGTATCAGCTGACAGCACATTTTGTATGGGAGGTAGAAAATTTTTATTCGTATTTCGACCTATGTTCCTTGAGAAAAGTTGTTCAGTTTCAATTGCAAAACCACCTCTTGAAATATCCGGGGTGATAACAAAAAATAGCGCTGTATGCTGAAAACTGCTGTAATGATTTCAATGAAATTTACCATATGGGAGTTTTCAGGGGCAAAATATCGATGTAGCTAGGTCTCAAGTCTTGGAAAATTCGCTTACTCAGTTTTTTACCATTTCTTGAAAACAGCGCGTATCTAAAACCCTACAGCGCCATCTGTTGTACGTTTGGTGAAGATTATACAGAGCATAGCTCGGTGGCACAGGTATCATAACATCCCATGAAACGTCCACTACATAACAGGACAGGGAGCTCCCTCCAGAATTCTAGCTTTTTCTGCAAAAATGTAGTAAGATATAAGATATAAAGAGGATGCTGCTGCCCATCCTCCAGTTTATTATTTACAGGCACAGGTATTTAATTTAATTAATTCAAAGAAAACCTTACAGCATTACATTTTTATAAGAATAATTAATTAAATATAATTGTATGTCAAAAACAAGATTTCACGTATTATGTAAACAAACATAGGTAACAACAGCTGATGAAAAAAATTAATACAAAAACTACATCTACATTTTTCAGATCAAGAAAATATTACGTTATACAAAATTAGACAACAATATTATTTACTAATTGAAGAAATCTCTCAACAGGCAACTAGCAGCTGATGTTCAGCTTTTCATCCTAGGCCTGTGTGTGTTTGTAGCCACGAAGGCACATCGAAGAGTGTTCGTGCTTTGTTCGTTGGTGGTTTTAGGAATGGTGGCCATAGGCGCACATATTTGGTGGCATGACATGGATCCAATGCTATTGCTTAATCCAGAGTAAGGGTTATTTTGTTACTTCTTATTTTGATGCTTCACTTCCTTTCACATAGTCGTAATTAAACAATTTTTTATTAATTTCAGAATCTACAGAACCTTTGACTCTCCAAACTTCTTTATGCGAAAATTCGCTCACATGAATTTACCCGGATTTATGATCGGTATGTTAACAGGACATGTTGCGTATAAGATAGAAAAAGAAAAAGTTGACCTAAAGAAATATCTGGTAAGTAAATGTTGACTGAACTTTTTTTTTTACTGAATTAATAAAATATTGAGTATTTTCCTATTTTATACCTACATCAAATATAAAAATTTTACGTGCCTTTGTATTTGGAAATGTGATGATGATTCTATAAGCATTATACTCGATTTTTTGAGAAGTACATGATGAAATTGAAAACATTCGACAAATTTTGAGATTGATTTCAGACCGCGAAACTGAACAATTTTTGCCTAGGATCATAGGTTATCGGAGGATTTTTTTTTACGTCTTACGACCTATGTTCCTTGGGGAAAGTGGTTCAGTTTTGTGGTCTGAACTCAATCTAAAAATTTGTCGAATGTTTTAAAATTCCCCTATAGAACTAAGTTGTTTTTTCGTTTCAGCCAATTTTAGATCCACTGTGCCATTTTGTCATACCCTCTATTGTATTTATCTTCTTCACCGGATCTTACTTCTACGCTTATGCAGAAAGGCCTTCTCTTGCTGTGAGGATAGTGTATGGAGCAAGTCTTGTACCCACTATGGCGCTTATAACATCTTATATTATTTTCGCCTTATTATTTAGGTTAAGTGGTAAGTTTTTATGTTGATTAATTTCTTATCTCTGATATAGGGGGCTTGATGACTTAAAATGTTTTCAGGTCTGATCATTAAAATGCTCTTTAATTCAAACCAATTTCAAAGGCAATAACTAAATGCAATATTTTTATTTAGCAGATAAATAATTAATGAAAAAGAATAAATAAAAAGGAATAAATGAAAAGGTTTTGTGCCTAAAAATATCGTAATATTAAGTTCTGATTTCACCATACTCGGTTTGTTGACTAATTGCCCTGTTAGCAATTTTAACGGACTGTTAAGGTTAATGAGAGTCCCACTATGCACTAACGGAAATTTAATTGCCGTTTAACTTAACCCCTGCTCTATAGGTCTGTAATCAGCTCCGTAATATTTTTTTTTTCATTATTCATTATTTTTTAGATTTCTGGGTAAACTTCCTCGAATGGAATGGCTGGGTGGTACCTGGAAGACTAACTTACAGCATTTCCTTGATCCACACGTTCTTTGTAATCAACTTGTTTGCTTCGCGGACCCAGTTGCTACATGTATCGTCACTCAATCATGTAAGTGTTTTCTCTTTTGATTCCCTACAGTATTTTTATGTTACCGGAATATAACATTATAAATTTCGAACACAGTGTAACTATTGTTATCGAATAAATAATAATAATTATTATTATCTGAAAACAGAATTCGGTCTTCTTATGAATTCGGTCAGTGATTTAATAATAAAGTACAGCTGGTTGTTTAAGCCGCAATTACTACTTTCTAAATTCAAAGACTAATTCGGCATATATTGCTGGGAAGCTTGTTTCTGTTCCAAGATCCTTACTTCATCGTGCAATGCATGCTTAATTAGTTTATGAATTATGAAAGGTTTGATAGCGACTTTACATTCATATGCTGAAAGATACTACTTGCTACTAAGAATTTTAAAACCCTTTGATTTTGTCCGTTGCTCACTCAAACCCATGCTCAATTTAAAAAGAATAATGTAAAAGTGTCACGTTAAATCATCAAAAGATATTATGTTTGCTACACGTGTTTATTTTATTTATAACACAAACTACTAAAATATCAGTCAGTTATCAGATTAGCATGTGGCTTATATTATCACACTCTTTCATTATCATAATCAGATTTTAAGACGTTCCGATAATTATCATATTTGCTAATGATATTTTAGAAAACTGTTTTTTTTAATACGTTGTGCTTTTTTTTACAGGCTGTTATGCATCTTGGAATCGGAGCTCTTTCTTTCATATTTGCAATACCTTATTGCCTGATGGTCGAAGCACCATTCAACAAACTCATGAAGATGATCACAAGTAGAAGTGCCCATCATGTTAAAAAATTCGAATAGTTTGAAAACACCAGTGACTATTGCCAAATACAAATGACTGTGAGCGAGAAAAAAGTTTTGAACGCGTTCAAAATTTATATTTTTTAAATATTTTTGATAAAATATTGTAAATAACAGTATTAAACTCAGTCTAGAGATAGATTAAGAAATAGGTTAAATTGCATTTTGATATTGTTGTATGCAGAATATGACAAGTTGTTTGGATTTATAGTATTAAATCTATTAATAGTATGTATAACTCCAAAACAGTCAAAAGAACATTCGATATCATAGAATCAATGGCATAGATCGACATTATCCGTGACTACGAATAAGATAAGTAAAGGATTTCAGCCAAGAAAGAGGTAAGATTGACTGGAGGTTTTAGTTAAGGTTCTTAGAAGTGAGCACAAAAAACCTAGTATGGTTATTTGTACCTGCACAGGGTGTAAGGTACGGTGTACCGAAAACTAAAAGGGCGTGCCTCTTAATCAAGGGCTTTCCTGTTAATTTGTAAGTCGGAGCTTGGAACTGAATAACTTTCCCTAAGAAACATATTATGTTGAAGTACGTAAAACAATTTATCTTTTATAAAAATTGCGCTATCAGCTGTTTCAGTTACTACGGAAATTGAAAATTTTTACTCGTTTTTCGATCTATGTTTCTTAAGAAAAGTTTTTTTGTTTTATGGTACACCTATACAAGTACGCAGTTGATTAGAAGGCACCTTATCTTAGGAAACACTTTTATTTTTCTTGCTTATGTATCTTGCCTTTTAAGTTATTTTTTTTTAATTGATTTCGACTGTTAGTCTTAAGCAACTAAGTTTTAGTGAGTGGTTCCTAATTTTTTGTATTATTCATAAGAACTTTGTTTAAATTAAACTGATTGTCTTTATTGTTGACAATTTTATTATACCTTTAGTCATGGGTTTTCCTGGTTCTCATTAATAAACAAAGTACTTGTCTATCACTTTTGTTTCACAGCATAGAAATGATTCATAGCAATTAAATAAAGACTGGGATTGCCAGTTTTGAAATTACGTTTTCACTAACCTTCTTAAAGAATAAGTCATATTTGCTACCATCTGATAAGGAGTCCAGACTCGGTAATAAATTACAGTAACCAAGAACAACGAAGAATCTTTGAGAGAACATAGGTACTGTTGGTCGCACGTCAGAAGTAACATTATGACGTTGTAGTCCAGTCAACCTACGACATGAGGTCGCATTAAATGCACATTTAGAGAAATTTATTTTAAATAGTTATGTAAGCTATTTGAAACTGTAAATAATTAAATCCGTAAATTTTGTAAAAACATATTTTTTTGTAAAAGTACCTGTATAAGCTGACCTGAGCTACATGGTTAATATTATACAGGTTGAGTTCACCTTATTCTGGTTTGAAGAATATCAACGTTATATCGGAGATTACTGTGGTTTTAAATTTTTGAATGTTTTTAATGGTAAGTGGTAATTTAATAAATTATCCTCTAAAGTGCATTCAATGCAACCCTCTCCATACAAACTTTCGTAGATTGACTGGACTATTGAGGGACTCTTTTTATTTATTGCGATGTTTTAATATTGGTTAGCACCTATTGTTTCATGGTCTGCAGTGTTTTTCATATGGATTATATTACTGAGGTTACTATCTGCGGTCGTAAGTTCATAATAAGGTCCATAATATGATAATCAACATTATTGATGGTTATTGTTTTAGACTATAAAGCATCACAATGGGTGGTCTATTTCAATATTAAACTTAAGTACACCTTTCTGCTTCCTGAACTCCATAAAGGATACAACAAACGGTGATTCAGGTATTGCGACCTCAAAGTCAAGGTTAACTATAACTAGACGCACTAAACAAGGTTTTTCTTTTGGACCTGATTTCCTTTTGCCCACTTATTAGTGAGGTCAAAAGCAACAACTTTTGTTCTACGACTTTGCTAACAACACACAAAAAATTTTGACTCTCCATACTAAAGTGGTCACGTGACCCATTTTGTATGGAAAGTTGAAAAATTTTCGTGCGTTGTTAGCAAAGTCGTAGAACAAAAGTTGTTGCTTTTGACCTCACTAATAATAAGGAAATCAGGTCCAAAAAATTACCTAGTAGATAGGCAGATTAGTATTTATTCAATTCATTTTATAGGCCTACTAGGTCCGTTTGGTGCCGACTAAGGATAGTACCAAACCCATCTCTACCAGCGGGTGTCATAAGAGGTGAATAAGGTCTTATTAACGAACAATGAGCATCAGCATCTTTTTGTGTATCGTACCATCTTAGACACTGCGGTCACCAACAACAGCGGTCGCCAGCTGCAAAGCTTATGGTAAATCCCCTCCTAAGTACCACGCGTTTTTGCTGGAGTTCTGGAGGGAGCTCCCTGTCCTGCAGTGGACGTTTTGTGGGATGTTATTACATCTATTATCTACACTTGGTTGATATGCCACATTTTCGCAAAAAGCGCTTTGCAACATCTTTTGTAATGCGCTCAGGTAGGCCTTTTGAGGATTTTTTTCCAATTTTTTACATACGAAACAACGACATAATTACCGCGCAAGATGTAAAAATGACTTTTGTTTGTTACTTTATTTTTCTATTCCATAATGGAGGCGCTGTTTTCTGTTGTCGATTAAACGTAGATACCTACGTACATAGAAAAATATCTTAGGTTTGGACTCATCGGATTCTAAAGTAAAAATTAAAATCTAAGTAAAAAAAATTAAAACAAGGTATACAGTTACGTTGACTGATCATGCCCTTTTGCCATCCTGTCCCTTACACCCTGTATAAAAAGAACTAAAATAATATCATAGTCATCATCAGTCAGTCAGATGTATAAAACAGTGAGTAAGAAATAAAAGAGGGTGGGGGATAGGTTACACGCTTTTATTCGAAAACTTGAGACTGTGATAACATTTTAGTTTTTTTATACATGTAATAAAAGCTTGGTATATATTTTTTTTATTTAATTTTTTTGGTAATTCCAATCAGGTACTTTAGTTTTTATTGCCCTGGTAAAATCAGAATCAGAAACAACCACTAAAAGTGTTTTTTGCGACTTAGTATTTGTTTTTCCTCACGATAATGCTTTACATAATGCCTTTTTTATAAAAACTGCAATCACGTTGATGGAAAGCGATTTAGGGCAATCGAGGGGCGTAACAAGAGGCGGGAAATCAATATTTTTTACTAAAGTGGCTAAAATATAGCAATAGCACTTAAATGAATTAAATATAATACAACGTATAATTCCAAATACGCAAAACCTTTCGGGGGATATTTCTACCCATGTATCTAAATCTGAACAACTTTTATTCTACAACTTTTGGAAATTCAAATAAAAAAAATGGTTCTCCATACAAATTGCCAAATCAGATTTTGATTTTGTATGGAGATCCGATTTATTTATACTAATTTCCAAAAGTTGAACAAAATTTGTTCACTTACATGGATAGACCTATCCCCCGAGCGAGATCTTTTGCGCAATTGGAATTAAACGTTGTAAAGTACTTGTTTGCATATCGGGTGTTTAAAATCATCTGAGTCACTATCACGTCGGCACTGTCGTCAGGCTTGTCAATAGGTAAATATATGTATTTAAGTTAATATTATTTTGCTATGGTGAACCTCGTTATAATTATAACCTTATTTTGAATTATTATCATATCAGCCAATAGTCGTCCGCTGTTTGCCATTTTGAAAAATAAAAAGTCAAGGAAGGAGTGCTTTAAGCTCTTGAAATGGAAATTCAAGAGACAGAGAAAACCATTACGAAATAAATCTAAGTAAACGATTACATGAAATAAAATGTGTAAACGATAGACTTTAAATGTGTGAACGATAGATTTTTAATGTGTGAACGATAGGTTCACAATTAAATATAATATGTAGACAATAGCACAGATTAAATAATAGTACAAGTGTTAATACTGTAGAAAAAAAAATCTGTATCAAAATCACAAAAAAAAAATAATATTGGTTTCCAATAATACTGCAATAAGTTACCTATGACAGTAGCCCGGACCAACTGCACCCAACGGCTAGGCTTAGCGAATGCTGCCACGCAGATGGCGCAGGACAGGGCAGATCAGAGTAGATTTTTGTGATGTATGAACGTTCATAGAGCATCGTAAGCAGGGACTATGTGCACGCAGACATGTACTCGTATCTGTTCTGCTTTGCGTCTTGTTTCTGCCGGCAATTGTTTCAGCGTCTTCTTTGCTACTCGGTTACGTATCATTGTTGCTAAACTTTCGTGATCGAAAAATTATGTTTTTTTTGCTGCTTAAGTACGTGCAAAAGAAGCTAATAGCTGTTCAATTCTCTTGTCCCCTTTCCACGACGACATTATTACAAGTTAGTAACTATTAGGATAGACGGTTCATTTTAACCGTAATGTATAAAACTTTCAAAACCATATAAAGCGCAACTGTAACAGTAGGGGGGTTAGGCCGGTACTGGACCACCTAGAGGTGATGTGGTCGAGAGTCGGTCACCGGGATTCGACCTGGTTCGGTAGCTAATGTGGTCGAGGAACGGCCCCCGTTTGTGGACCATTTTTTTGACCAGTCTCTAAAAAAAAGCTCATCAAATAAAATTCAGACCTAAAATTTTTGCTAAAATCGCGTTTTGACTATAGTAGGGGGGTTAGGCCGGTACTGGACCACCTAGAGGTGATGTGGTCGAGAGTTGGTCACCGGGATTCGACCTGGTTCGGTAGCTAATGTGGTCGAGGAACGGCCCCCGTTTGTGGACCATTTTTTTGACCAGTCTCTAAAAAAAAGCTCATCAAATAAAATTCAGACCTAAAATTTTTGCTAAAATCGCGTTTTGACTATAGTAGGGGGGTTAGGCCGGTACTGGACCACCTAGAGGTGATGTGGTCGAGAGTCGGTCACCGGGATTCGACCTGGTTCGGTAGCTAATGTGGTCGAGGAACGGCCCCCGTTTGTGGACCATTTTTTTGACCAGTCTCTAAAAAAAAGCTCATCAAATAAAATTCAGACCTAAAATTTTTGCTAAAATCGCGTTTTGACTATAGTAGGGGGGTTAGGCCGGTACTGGACCACCTAGAGGTGATGTGGTCGAGAGTCGGTCACCGGGATTCGACCTGGTTCGGTAGCTAATGTGGTCGAGGAACGGCCCCCGTTTGTGGACCATTTTTTTGACCAGTCTCTAAAAAAAAGCTCATCAAATAAAATTCAGACCTAAAATTTTTGCTAAAATCGCGTTTTGACTATAGTAGGGGGGTTAGGCCGGTACTGGACCACCTAGAGGTGATGTGGTCGAGAGTCGGTCACCGGGATTCGACCTGGTTCGGTAGCTAATGTGGTCGAGGAACGGCCCCCGTTTGTGGACCATTTTTTTGACCAGTCTCTAAAAAAAAGCTCATCAAATAAAATTCAGACCTAAAATTTTTGCTAAAATCGCGTTTTGACTATAGTAGGGGGGTTAGGCCGGTACTGGACCACCTAGAGGTGATGTGGTCGAGAGTCGGTCACCGGGATTCGACCTGGTTCGGTAGCTAATGTGGTCGAGGAACGGCCCCCGTTTGTGGACCATTTTTTTGACCAGTCTCTAAAAAAAAGCTCATCAAATAAAATTCAGACCTAAAATTTTTGCTAAAATCGCGTTTTGACTATAGTAGGGGGGTTAGGCCGGTACTGGACCACCTAGAGGTGATGTGGTCGAGAGTCGGTCACCGGGATTCGACCTGGTTCGGTAGCTAATGTGGTCGAGGAACGGCCCCCGTTTGTGGACCATTTTTTTGACCAGTCTCTAAAAAAAAGCTCATCAAATAAAATTCAGACCTAAAATTTTTGCTAAAATCGCGTTTTGACTATAGTAGGGGGGTTAGGCCGGTACTGGACCACCTAGAGGTGATGTGGTCGAGAGTCGGTCACCGGGATTCGACCTGGTTCGGTAGCTAATGTGGTCGAGGAACGGCCCCCGTTTGTGGACCATTTTTTTGACCAGTCTCTAAAAAAAAGCTCATCAAATAAAATTCAGACCTAAAATTTTTGCTAAAATCGCGTTTTGACTATAGTAGGGGGGTTAGGCCGGTACTGGACCACCTAGAGGTGATGTGGTCGAGAGTCGGTCACCGGGATTCGACCTGGTTCGGTAGCTAATGTGGTCGAGGAACGGCTGCCGATTGTGGACCATTTTTTTGACCAGTCTCTAAAAAAAAGCTCATCAAATAAAATTCAGACCTAAAATTTTTGCTAAAATCGCGTTTTGACTATAGTAGGGGGGATAGGCCGGTTCTGGACCAGCTAGAGGTGATGTGGTCGAAAGTCGGTCACCGGGATTCGACCTGGTTCGGTAGCTAATGTGGTCGAGGAACGGCTGCCGTTTGTGAGCCACTTTTTTGACCAGTTTCTAAAAAAAAGCTCATCAAATAAAATTCAGACCTAAAATTTTTGTTAAAATCGCGTTTTGACTATAGTAGGGGGGCATAGGCCGGTCCTGGACCAGCTAGAGGTGATGTGGTCGAAAGTCGGTCTGGGACGGGGCGGGCAGGGACGGGCTGGGTACGGAGACGGGGGCAGGGACGGGGACGGGGGAGCGGATGGGGACAGGGACGGTGACGGGGATGGGTACGGGGACGGGTAGGGTACGGAGACGGGGACTGGGAAGGGGCGGGCAGGGACGGGCTGGGTACGGAGACGGGGACAGGGACGGGGGTGGTGATGCGGGGGGCAAGGAAGCGGATGGAGTACAATACGACTGATTACGGTTTCGTTAGCAGTTTTAATTTGCAGGCTTTATTTCTGGTTCATTTGCATTGCAATATGTGATGTATTTAACTAGCTGAGAACTTTTTTGGGGGCACCTTCAGTGGAGTCAGGTACAGATGCCGACTCATTGTGTTCAAATTTTTACCTGACGGAATCTTTTTTGTAAGGGCTGTGGGGTACTTTTATTGCTTGCCCTTATGGAAAGATTAAGTCCGCATAAGATAAAAAGCAAGTTACATAAAAACATTTCAACTCAACGTGTCGGCAATGGATTTCCTTTTATTAATATCAGGTACGCTAAGGACATTAATTTAAAAGTTGATAGTTTACAAGTTATGATGCTAAAAGCAATTAACGGTTGCCAAATTTCATTTAGCACGTCGCTGCAGTCCGTAGGAAAAACATTCAACATGTCAAAGTATAAAAATCAGGTACAAATAGATATGTAGGTACAAATAACATAACCTAACCTAACCTAAATACCTATAACTTAAAGGGGGCACTACTCCAAATTAATTTACATAAATACGTAACACTACCTATAACCACAATAAAATCATGGAAGAGCAGCTTGTATTTAAAAATATAGAATAAAGATGTCAACAAATAAATTATTCAAGTTCAATATCGCAATTATTCGTAAAAACCATGTCAGAAAAATAAAAAACTGCTTCAGAAAAATAAAATTATTGAATTACTTAAACAAAAAAAAAGGCATTTAAAACTATGTTTATCGCTTTTCGCGCAGAAATAAAAAAAAAAAGAAAAACCTATAATCTTTGTAAACTTGCAGACAGATTTATTTAATATTTATGTATCCTACAACTAACGCCGACCGACGAGGATCTGTCGAACTAAATGGCACTCCGCTATCTAAAATAGATTACTCCGTTGATCGAAATATTTCGTACAATGCTTGAAGGTGATATGTATGCTCAAAGGATGGCTAGTTCTGGAGATAATTCAAAGATGGTGCTGTTTGAAGCTTCTAGTTTTTATTTCAAAAGTTTTCAAAATTGAATTGTTCCTAAAGGTATTCCTTGGATTATCTTTACAAAATCTGAAAAGAGAAAAACTGTTTTTGATGCGTTTAATTTTTACTGCTTTTTTATTTGAGACTAGGTTTTTTATAAACATTTCACAACTTATTTTCAAATTGCACTGTTATTTTTAATAAAAACAATCCTTGATAGATAGATAGATAAATGCTTTATTGTGCACATAACAAAAATATAACTAGTTTGATATAACTAGTTTGTTTTGTTTGTTTCTAGCTTGATAAAAAAAAAAAATCCTGCAATCACAAATATTGGTATTCAATTAAACGGGATTATAGTAAAGACAACTTGACAAAATTTGTAGATTGTATTGCGCGGCTCTCTTTTGCAGATGTACTTGAAACTGCAGATGGAAATGATGCTTTTAATGCTTTTTTCGATCTATTTAAGTTGTTTTATGACCTTTGTTTCCCTGTCAAGAAAATTAAAAACTTTATATTTGCGAAGCCTAAATGGATATCAAAAGGTGTTAAGGTTTGTAGTAAGCGCAAGCGTTCTCTTCTTTGGAAATATAGATCAACAAAAAGCGAGCAAGACAGACAAACTTTTAAAAATTTCGCTGCGAAATATAGCAGAATAATAAATCTCACGCAAAAATGCCAGAATGATCACCATATCTCACGTTCTGATAACAAGTCAAGAGCAACATGGCAAATCAAAAACAGAAATCGGGCGACATTTCCTAAAGCTGATACCACTGAAATAATTTGTAATAATGAGCGGATAACAGCTCCTATAGATATTGCGCAGGCATTTAACGACTTTTATATTGATGGGGCACCGACTATTACATCAAACACCCCGCAATATCAACAAACGTGTACATACAACTGTTCAAATTCCATGTTTATGAGGCCTACTAGTCCTGAGGAACTAAGCCAAATAATAAAAAGTCTTAAAAATACAAACAGCACGGGAGTTGATGATATAACAACTTTAGTTATAAAGTCTGTGAGTCATCATATTTGTCCTATCTTATCTTATATAATAAATCTGTGCCTGGAGCAAGGTAAATTCCCTGAAAAACTTAAAGTAACAGTTATTAAACCTATACACAAAAAAGATAGCTTACTTGACATTAAAAACTATAGACCAGTTGCACTTATCCCTGCTTTTTCAAAGATAATTGAAAAGGTAATAGCTAACAATCTATATAACTACTTGGAAAAAAAGAAAATACTAAAAGATGAACAAAAGGGCTTTCGGAAAGAAAAGTCTATTGAACTAGCAATTTATGAATTTCTAGATAAAATATATTCTAAAGTTGATATTAGAAAACCAATATATGCAATGTTTATGGATATAAGTCAGGCATTCGACTGTGTAGATCATAGTATCCTGTTGAATAAATTACAAATATATGGCGTGCGAGGAAATGCTCTTGGTTTAATAAAAAGTTACCTTAGCAATAGGACTCAAATCACAAAAATAAGTAGAATATGCGTCAAATCAAAAACAGAAGAACTGTATGAGTCGAGCAAAAGAATTGTAATGCGAGGTATTCCACAAGGAAGTGTCATAGGCCCGCTACTGTTCTTGGTATATATAAATGATATTGTTGAATGTACACCATATCCCATGACACTTTTTGCAGATGACTGCACAGTAATTTACCAAAATCGTACAGAAATTAATGCTAGTCTAGAATCGATAACTGAATGGATGAATTATAATAAATTAACTTTAAATTACAGTAAAACAAAAATAGTAAGTTTTAAACAAACGGCAAGTAATTCAGATGCATCTAAAGTAGTTATCGGAAATAATGAGGTAGGTGACGCTTTAGTTACCAAGTTTTTAGGAGTTTTTATTGATTTTAAGCTTAAATGGAATGTACAACTTGATTCAATCTGTACTAAAGATTCACAGTGTTCTTACGCACTATATGTCCTTCGAAAGAAAGCTAGTACAAAAACATTGTTAACTGCATACCATGGTCTCGTCGCATCAAGGATAAGATATGGAATCATTTTTTGGGGAAATGCATCTTATGTAGTAAAAGTGTTTAAAGCACAAAAACGATGTATAAGAGCGATATGTGGATTGCAGAAATTTGAAAGTTGTAGACCTTATTTCAAAAAATTAAGAATTCTGACATTAACATCTTTATATATTTTAGAAATATCCTTATTTATAAGACGAAACAAAAATATGTTCAGTAAAGTAACCAGTGCACGCCGTAGGGATAATTTACAAGTAAAGGCTGGCAAGACAGCTTTATACAGCGCAAGTGTTTTTGCCATGGGCCCAAAGGTATATAATAAACTGCCCTTAGATATAAGACAATGTGATAATATTATTAAATTTAAATGTGAGCTGACTAATTATTTAATTGAAAAGACATTTTATTCTATTACCGAATTTTTTAATGACAAATTGTAATTTTAAATAGTTTGACTTGAAATATTATGTAAATTGAAAATTTTAAATATTGAATATGATGTATTTGTAAATAAATTATATGTAAATTCGTATGCCGGAAGGTGCAACATAGTGAGACAATATATTTTATAACAACTAATTTACCTATGTTGACGAATAAAGACTTTTGATTTTGATTTTGATATTATTGTTTTAAAAATCATAAGCATCACAAGTTATTTTCAGTAGACTTCAAAACGATAATTTCTATAAAAGTTTATTTCGATTTCGTTTTTATTCGATGTATTATAAATTAATTTTCAAAGCTTCATTATAAAATTCTTTTTCTTAAAAAGTATTTAATGAAATTTATATTATTACATTCGATCAAGGTTTAATTAGCAGTCGAACTCGTACGTTTTATTAATGGTTGATTTGACCGGCAAAGATTTTTTTTAGGGTCGAGGCCAATCAATGAAATGGCGGGGTGCTACCTGTCCAACTGAGTTCGGTCCATCTAGTCACAATCTAGTCACGATTAAAAAATACCTATCAAAAAGTGTCATCTGATCATGAATTCCTTAGTTGTAGATAAACAATAGAAATATATTTGGAAAGAAAGGTTTTTCTTACTTTGGTATGATATCATTTTGGTCGAAATAATTCTTAAGATAAAATAGTAAATGAGTTTTAAAAACTGCTTTGTTTTAAAACTGCTTTATTTCAGAATAAAATTTCAATTGCTAAAAATGCAAAAAAAAATATATCAGCATGTATAATATCTTAAGAAAAGAATCTAAGTTACAGTTCTGATTATATTAAACAACAACACAACAAATGTAAATAGCGAAATATGCAAAATCAACACTAAAAATACCTATAATAAATTATTCACAATGTGTAATTTCAAATACGCGAAACCTCTAGGGTTTTATCCATGTAACTGAATAACTTATCCCAAAAAACATAGTTCGAATTAAGAAAAAAAAAATATTTCCCACAGAAACTGCATCCGCTGATAGCGCATTTTGTATGGGAGTCTAATATATTAAAGCTAGATTTCCTCACTTGACTTTTTAAATTAATACATAAACCGTAACACTTTTCGATGCAACGCGTAAAATTTATTACTTCACATTATGGAAAGAATTATTGATTGTTATAAATAACGGCGAAGTCACGGGTATTTAATAGTTTCCATTCGTATGAAATGACGCTAAGATACATACCTGTTTTTCGAGATTCCCATGCATTGAAGTGATTTTTTAACGTATTAACAAGTTAGTGAATCTTTGTGTTCGTGTATAAAATGGATGTAATTTATAACATCACGAAGCAGGTAGTTTCAAGCACAGACTAACCTAACCTAACCACGAAATCAATCACTTTAAGCATTTTTCCTCTCAACATTTACTGCTCACCTAAAACCGAGACGGAAAATTTATCTGTAGCTCATAAGTTATCACAATTTACCTCAAACATTTTTCTTTCTACAATTACCTACTGCTAACTTCAAACTCTGAAAACAAAGATGAGATGGACGAATGAACATTTGGTTGCTTTTTGCATGCCAGACACTAACTTTCAGAACATTTGTGTGTAATCACACCGAAGTGTTGTTAGTCTTAAACTGTAAACGAACTTTTGAAGGTACGCACTATATTACCCAGTTGCTCTTAACTTCAATCTAGCATAGAACAAAGATGGGGCTGACGATGAACAGAGGTCACTCAGAAGAAGTCTAACACCTCTTGATTATCAACATGCGATTATTACTTCTGAAGTTATTGGAGGCAGGAACTGGCATTTAATGTTAAAATTATTTTAATATACATATGACGACATATCTTATGAAAAAGAACTAAATAATGAGTAAAAGCAAAACTTTACTAAATCACGCGTTTCTGCACGAACAATAGGGTACGTTTCAGAACATTATTCGTAACTTTCAGAACATTATTTCTCCCACATGCAATTTCAAACCACGACGAAGACAATTCTTGAGTCATACCTGTTTGAACTCATCACACGTACGTATTTAACAAGTTAACAGTTTTGTAATTACGAAACATGGCAGTACTGACCACGACAGGTTTAGAATTCTAAAGGACGGTTTAAGATTAAAGTATTGAAAGCTCTAATAATTAACAGCAAATTTTTGAAAAATTACTAAATTAAAATATAAAACTAACAATCTCGACTGAATCAAAATATTTGAATTAGTCGTTACAACCAAAACTTTTATGTAAAAGAAAATTATAACAAAACTTATTCAACCAAAAACTACAAACGAAATTACAAATAAAAATATTTGAATGAACTATTACAACACAACGTTTATGAAAAAATAAATAAAAAAAATGTTAAAAAAAAAACACTCAATTCAAAATCTCAATTACAATTTCTAAATAAAATGTTAAAAGTAAACGTCTTGAAAACTCGTTTTTAAAAATACTTACAGATTTTTCTTCATATAAATTATCAATTTGAAACTTAAATCAAAATTGTACTATAGTATTGAAAAATAAGATTTTTTTTTATTGTATGAACAGTATGAATCAAAAATAGTTTATTAAAACTTTTTAAATGAAAATCTTAAAATCAAAAATACTTTATTGACAATTACTAAGCTAAGACTTAAACCAATAATATTTAAAGGAATACTTTTATAAAAAAGAATTGCAAAAAAAATGTTGCTGGAAAGATAACTTGACATAAAAATAAATTTTCATAATCTCAAGTTGAATATGTTAAAAAAAATACGAAATGAAATCTTTATTGACAATTTCTTAGCTAAAATTTAAAAAAATATAAATTTCATTGAATACTTTTTAGGAAAAAGAATTTTATTTTTGAATAAAAAACGAAATCGGAAAACTTTTATGGTCATAGAAATTATCGTTTTGAAGTCTATTAAAAATAACTATGATTTTCAAAACAATAATATCAAGGATAGCTTTTGTGATGAAGAATAATGCAACTTCAAAAAATAATATGTGAAACGCTTTTGGGAAGGAAACCAAAAAAAAACTAAAACTTAAAAATCTCAAATCAAAATGATGTAAAAATTTTACGTATCGAAATCTATTTTTATTTTCAGATTTTATAAAGATAATTCAAGGAATACCTTTACGAACAATTAAATTTTGAAAACTTTCGGAATAAAAACAAAAAGCTTTAAAACTAAATAATCTTTTAAAATCTCAAATAAAAAAGTTAAAAAATTACATTAGTCGAAAACTCGTTTAGCAATTTACTAAGATATTTAAAACTATAATGTTTCGAAGAAAATTTTATGACAAAAGAAAATATTGCTATAAAAATGTAACAAGCAAGACTTACAAACATAGCAAAAAAAAAAATGATTCAAATATAAAATCGATGAATCTCGTTGCTAAAAATACTTTTTCAGTGACGAGTCATTATATTCTACGTGGCAACCACCTACCAATTTAAGAAATAAAATCATTATGAGTTGTTTGTTACCGTTTAAGTTAAATCAAATATCGTTTATGGATATCCAATAAACTCAGTACATAATGGAATTGCATATAAAAATAATGCAAATTTAACACTTTAAATTACAAATAAAATAAAAACAAACCATAATCACAAATTATAGTTTCAGATTAAAACGAACGAAGAGGTTTGATATTTCTTATATTCTATTTGTTCCATATTCTTACTTATTACCCGAGAAAGTCAAAAATTACGCATCGCATCACACAAGCATTCAATAATGTGGCCGGCCTAAAAAATGGTGCTAGCAGGTAATGAAATAGTACGGTGTGATATTTAGCGCACGGGTTCACTTCGTCCAGATGATGCGACCGATAGAGCGCGAGAGAACAGACACGTTTTTTTATTGTACCTATAGATACATTGTATTGTACCATATTTTTTGCAGTTTTTTTTTTTATTTTTAGAAATGGTCAATGGGCGGGCAAATAGAAATGAAGGCATGTTTTGTTTGTTTTCAGCTATTTTTTTCTGAGATAGCGTGGCAAATTTTTATGATCTTTAATGTGCAAGTATGGGAATTATTAATTGTTCTGATTCGATTGGTAATTATTTCGAGACATAAATTTTGTGTGAGGTACCTAGTAACGCTAAAGCCACGATCACACCTAGCTAAATTCAAAGACTAATAAGACATACATTGCTGGGAGGCTTGGTTATGTTAATTGCAATATCATTACTTCAACGAGCAATGTATGCCGAATTTATTAGTCTTTGAATTCAGCTAGGTGTGATCGTAGCTTAACGGAGAATACTGAATACCGATAGGTGGACGCTAGACTGTCTTTTGAACAACAAATAGGTAGTAAGCAGGTAGGTAATCTGGCACAGTCTGTGTAATAAATAAGTAATTTTTCGTATAAGAGCTTGATTTCATCCACTACATTATCACATCGTTAGTATTTGCTCTTTGTACTCAGGATAAGTATGGTTAAGAATCTGCTGGAGAATCTTGCGCACACTGATAATCGAGAGAAAATAATTCGGCTGAGAGATAGTTTATAAACTTAGCCGTCTTGTTTGCTAAGTATCATTTGAATATGATGGAACAAAAAGAATATCAGAAATATCAAACCTCTTCGTTCGTTTTAATCTGAAACTATAATTTGTGGTTATGTTATGGTTTATTTTTATTTTATTTGTAATTTAAAGCGTTAAATTTGCATTATTTTAATATTCAATTCCATCATCTACATGCTACACTACACACCAACAAACTTCTACGTGTGAGAAATAAAACAAAATTCTCCACTACTATAGAAATGTAGATTCAAATATGCAATGGTGGTCGGGGCACCGCGAGGAAAAGAGATCACACACTGCTAATAGTTTCACAGTTGACACCTCGATACCGCGTTTCAGCAAACTAAGTGGATGCCAGTAGTGCCATCTATATTTTTTCTTAAGTACAAAAAATATTTAGCGGGTTGAACACCTAACTTACATCTTTATCAAATCTTTAGTTAATATTCAACATTTTTAAAATACCTCTTCGCTCGAGCCTTTTCTAATATAACCTAACTTAACCTTAACGCAGAAAAAAAAAACGCCACGAATACGTATCAAACCTCTTCGTTCGTTTTAATCTGAAACTATAATTTGTGATTATGGTTTGTTTTTATTTTATTTGTAATTTAAAGTGTTAAATTTGCATTATTTTTATATGCAATTCCATTATGTACTGAGTTTATTGGATATCCATAAACGATATTTGATTTAACTTAAACGGTAACAAACAACTCATAATGATTTTATTTCTTAAATTGGTAGGTGGTTGCCACGTAGAATATAATGACTCGTCACTGAAAAAGTATTTTTAGCAACGAGATTCATCGATTTTATATTTGAATCATTTTTTTTTTGCTATGTTTGTAAGTCTTGCTTGTTACATTTTTATAGCAATATTTTCTTTTGTCATAAAATTTTCTTCGAAACATTATAGTTTTAAATATCTTAGTAAATTGCTAAACGAGTTTTCGACTAATGTAATTTTTTAACTTTTTTATTTGAGATTTTAAAAGATTATTTAGTTTTAAAGCTTTTTGTTTTTATTCCGAAAGTTTTCAAAATTTAATTGTTCGTAAAGGTATTCCTTGAATTATCTTTATAAAATCTGAAAATAAAAATAGATTTCGATACGTAAAATTTTTACATCATTTTGATTTGAGATTTTTAAGTTTTAGTTTTTTTTTGGTTTCCTTCCCAAAAGCGTTTCACATATTATTTTTTGAAGTTGCATTATTCTTCATCACAAAAGCTATCCTTGATATTATTGTTTTGAAAATCATAGTTATTTTTAATAGACTTCAAAACGATAATTTCTATGACCATAAAAGTTTTCCGATTTCGTTTTTTATTCAAAAATAAAATTCTTTTTCCTAAAAAGTATTCAATGAAATTTATATTTTTTTAAATTTTAGCTAAGAAATTGTCAATAAAGATTTCATTTCGTATTTTTTTTAACATATTCAACTTGAGATTATGAAAATTTATTTTTATGTCAAGTTATCTTTCCAGCAACATTTTTTTTGCAATTCTTTTTTATAAAAGTATTCCTTTAAATATTATTGGTTTAAGTCTTAGCTTAGTAATTGTCAATAAAGTATTTTTGATTTTAAGATTTTCATTTAAAAAGTTTTAATAAACTATTTTTGATTCATACTGTTCATACAATAAAAAAAAATCTTATTTTTCAATACTATAGTACAATTTTGATTTAAGTTTCAAATTGATAATTTATATGAAGAAAAATCTGTAAGTATTTTTAAAAACGAGTTTTCAAGACGTTTACTTTTAACATTTTATTTAGAAATTGTAATTGAGATTTTGAATTGAGTGTTTTTTTTTTAACATTTTTTTTATTTATTTTTTCATAAACGTTGTGTTGTAATAGTTCATTCAAATATTTTTATTTGTAATTTCGTTTGTAGTTTTTGGTTGAATAAGTTTTGTTATAATTTTCTTTTACATAAAAGTTTTGGTTGTAACGACTAATTCAAATATTTTGATTCAGTCGAGATTGTTAGTTTTATATTTTAATTTAGTAATTTTTCAAAAATTTGCTGTTAATTATTAGAGCTTTCAATACTTTAATCTTAAACCGTCCTTTAGAATTCTAAACCTGTCGTGGTCAGTACTGCCATGTTTCGTAATTACAAAACTGTTAACTTGTTAAATACGTACGTGTGATGAGTTCAAACAGGTATGACTCAAGAATTGTCTTCGTCGTGGTTTGAAATTGCATGTGGGAGAAATAATGTTCTGAAAGTTACGAATAATGTTCTGAAACGTACCCTATTGTTCGTGCAGAAACGCGTGATTTAGTAAAGTTTTGCTTTTACTCATTATTTAGTTCTTTTTCATAAGATATGTCGTCATATGTATATTAAAATAATTTTAACATTAAATGCCAGTTCCTGACTCCAATAACTTCAGAAGTAATAATCGCATGTTGATAATCAAGAGGTGTTAGACTTCTTCTGAGTGACCTCTGTTCATCGTCAGCCCCATCTTTGTTCTATGCTAGATTGAAGTTAAGAGCAACTGGGTAATATAGTGCGTACCTTCAAAAGTTCGTTTACAGTTTAAGACTAACAACACTTCGGTGTGATTACACACAAATGTTCTGAAAGTTAGTGTCTGGCATGCAAAAAGCAACCAAATGTTCATTCGTCCATCTCATCTTTGTTTTCAGAGTTTGAAGTTAGCAGTAGGTAATTGTAGAAAGAAAAATGTTTGAGGTAAATTGTGATAACTTATGAGCTACAGATAAATTTTCCGTCTCGGTTTTAGGTGAGCAGTAAATGTTGAGAGGAAAAATGCTTAAAGTGATTGATTTCGTGGTTAGGTTAGGTTAGTCTGTGCTTGAAACTACCTGCTTCGTGATGTTATAAATTACATCCATTTTATACACGAACACAAAGATTCACTAACTTGTTAATACGTTAAAAAATCACTTCAATGCATGGGAATCTCGAAAAACAGGTATGTATCTTAGCGTCATTTCATACGAATGGAAACTATTAAATACCCGTGACTTCGCCGTTATTTATAACAATCAATAATTCTTTCCATAATGTGAAGTAATAAATTTTACGCGTTGCATCGAAAAGTGTTACGGTTTATGTATTAATTTAAAAAGTCAAGTGAGGAAATCTAGCTTTAATATATTAGACTCCCATACAAAATGCGCTATCAGCGGATGCAGTTTCTGTGGGAAATATTTTTTTTTTCTTAATTCGAACTATGTTTTTTGGGATAAGTTATTCAGTTACATGGATAAAACCCTAGAGGTTTCGCGTATTTGAAATTACACATTGTGAATAATTTATTATAGGTATTTTTAGTGTTCATTTTGCATATTTCGCTATTTACATTTGTTGTGTTGTTGTTTAATATAATCAGAACTGTAACTTAGATTCTTTTCTTAAGATATTATACATGCTGATATATTTTTTTTCGCATTTTTAGCAATTGAAATTTTATTCTGAAATAAAGCAGTTTTAAAACAAAGCAGTTTTTAAAACTCATTTACTATTTCATCTTAAGAATTATTTCGACCAAAATGATATCATACCAAAGTAAGAAAAACCTTTCTTTCCAAATATATTTCTATTGTTTATCTACAACTAAGGAATTCATGATCAGATGACACTTTTTGATAGGTATTTTTTAATCGTGACTAGATTGTGACTAGATGGACCGAACTCAGTTGGACAGGTAGCACCCCGCCATTTCATTGATTGGCCTCGACCCTAAAAAAAATCTTTGCCGGTCAAATCAACCATTAATAAAACGTACGAGTTCGACTGCTAATTAAACCTTGATCGAATGTAATAATATAAATTTCATTGAATACTTTTTAAGAAAAAGAATTTTATAATGAAGCTTTGAAAATTAATTTATAATACATCGAATAAAAACGAAATCGAAATAAACTTTTATAGAAATTATCGTTTTGAAGTCTACTGAAAATAACTTGTGATGCTTATGATTTTTAAAACAATAATATCAAGCTAGAAACAAACAAAACAAACTAGTTATATCAAACTAGTTATATTTTTGTTATGTGCACAATAAAGCATTTATCTATCTATCTATCAAGGATTGTTTTTATTAAAAATAACAGTGCAATTTGAAAATAAGTTGTGAAATGTTTATAAAAAACCTAGTCTCAAATAAAAAAGCAGTAAAAATTAAACGCATCAAAAACAGTTTTTCTCTTTTCAGATTTTGTAAAGATAATCCAAGGAATACCTTTAGGAACAATTCAATTTTGAAAACTTTTGAAATAAAAACTAGAAGCTTCAAACAGCACCATCTTTGAATTATCTCCAGAACTAGCCATCCTTTGAGCATACATATCACCTTCAAGCATTGTACGAAATATTTCGATCAACGGAGTAATCTATTTTAGATAGCGGAGTGCCATTTAGTTCGACAGATCCTCGTCGGTCGGCGTTAGTTGTAGCATACATAAATATTAAATAAATCTGTCTGCAAGTTCACAAAGATTATAGGTTTTTCTTTTTTTTTTAATTTCTGCGCGAAAAGCGATAAACATAGTTTTAAATGCCTTTTTTTTTGTTTAAGTAATTCAATAATTTTATTTTTCTGAAGCAGTTTTTTATTTTTCTGACATGGTTTTTACGAATAATTGCGATATTGAACTTGAATAATTTATTTGTTGACATCTTTATTCTATATTTTTAAATACAAGCTGCTCTTCCATGATTTTATTGTGGTTATAGGTAGTGTTACGTATTTATGTAAATTAATTTGGAGTAGTGCCCCCTTTAAGTTATAGGTATTTAGGTTAGGTTAGGTTATGTTATTTGTACCTACATATCTATTTGTACCTGATTTTTATACTTTGACATGTTGAATGTTTTTCCTACGGACTGCAGCGACGTGCTAAATGAAATTTGGCAACCGTTAATTGCTTTTAGCATCATAACTTGTAAACTATCAGCTTTTAAATTAATGTCCTTAGCGTACCTGATATTAATAAAAGGAAATCCATTGCCGACACGTTGAGTTGAAATGTTTTTATGTAACTTGCTTTTTATCTTATGCGGACTTAATCTTTCCATAAGGGCAAGCAATAAAAGTACCCCACAGCCCTTACAAAAAAGATTCCGTCAGGTAAAAATTTGAACACAATGAGTCGGCATCTGTACCTGACTCCACTGAAGGTGCCCCCAAAAAAGTTCTCAGCTAGTTAAATACATCACATATTGCAATGCAAATGAACCAGAAATAAAGCCTGCAAATTAAAACTGCTAACGAAACCGTAATCAGTCGTATTGTACTCCATCCGCTTCCTTGCCCCCCGCATCACCACCCCCGTCCCTGTCCCCGTCTCCGTACCCAGCCCGTCCCTGCCCGCCCCTTCCCAGTCCCCGTCTCCGTACCCTACCCGTCCCCGTACCCATCCCCGTCACCGTCCCTGTCCCCATCCGCTCCCCCGTCCCCGTCCCTGCCCCCGTCTCCGTACCCAGCCCGTCCCTGCCCGCCCCGTCCCAGACCGACTTTCGACCACATCACCTCTAGCTGGTCCAGGACCGGCCTATGCCCCCCTACTATAGTCAAAACGCGATTTTAACAAAAATTTTAGGTCTGAATTTTATTTGATGAGCTTTTTTTAGAAACTGGTCAAAAAAGTGGCTCACAAACGGCAGCCGTTCCTCGACCACATTAGCTACCGAACCAGGTCGAATCCCGGTGACCGACTTTCGACCACATCACCTCTAGCTGGTCCAGAACCGGCCTATCCCCCCTACTATAGTCAAAACGCGATTTTAGCAAAAATTTTAGGTCTGAATTTTATTTGATGAGCTTTTTTTTAGAGACTGGTCAAAAAAATGGTCCACAATCGGCAGCCGTTCCTCGACCACATTAGCTACCGAACCAGGTCGAATCCCGGTGACCGACTCTCGACCACATCACCTCTAGGTGGTCCAGTACCGGCCTAACCCCCCTACTATAGTCAAAACGCGATTTTAGCAAAAATTTTAGGTCTGAATTTTATTTGATGAGCTTTTTTTTAGAGACTGGTCAAAAAAATGGTCCACAAACGGGGGCCGTTCCTCGACCACATTAGCTACCGAACCAGGTCGAATCCCGGTGACCGACTCTCGACCACATCACCTCTAGGTGGTCCAGTACCGGCCTAACCCCCCTACTATAGTCAAAACGCGATTTTAGCAAAAATTTTAGGTCTGAATTTTATTTGATGAGCTTTCTTTTAGAGACTGGTCAAAAAAATGGTCCACAAACGGGGGCCGTTCCTCGACCACATTAGCTACCGAACCAGGTCGAATCCCGGTGACCGACTCTCGACCACATCACCTCTAGGTGGTCCAGTACCGGCCTAACCCCCCTACTTGTAACAAAAATCTTTTCAAGTATCAGATACAAAAGGGCAAGCTCTAGCAATTCTTCAGACATTTTCTAAAGGAAAGATCTTCCATTCTCAGTCACTTATCTATTTTCGTGGAGTGCATTCAGAGTCTGGATGTTCTGTGCACGCCTCTTGGATTACCTCTCAATGCTTACTAATGGTTGTCATTTGAAATTCGAAGTTTTTTTTTCTCTATCGAAATAGTAGATTGTATCACAAGGCTGTAAAATAATATTTTTAAGGCGAGGGCGCTATTATGAATCCAGAGAGAAGTGAAGGATTCTTGAGTAGAATCCCGAGCATAGCAAGGGATTCTAAAGTAGAATCCTGAACTTAGGAGGTATTCAATAGGTCGCCAAAGGTAAAAATATTTTACAGCCACGTAATACACTCTACTTTTCATCTCCCTCTATGAGAAAAGAATAAGAGGCTCATTGAGACACACACTCGGCATTAATTTTAAATATAAAATACCAATACAATATTGTACTTCTACTAAATAGGTATCTTTCAAACAATAAATAAATAAAATAAAAAAAGATTAATTACTTAAAAGACTTGATGTAAAATTGTATTTCCAACAGAAATGATTATCCTCGGAATAATATACTTTTCTTTTTCAAAAAGAGGCTTCTGCTGTGTTTTTAATATGCAGTTTGTGTTCCAATTGTAGACTCTCCTCAAATCCTCCTATTCACACTAATTTGGCATGCAGCGAGAGATAGAAAAGTAATCTTCTATGGAAATTAACGAAAGATATCTTTAAGAAGAAAACAGAAATGTTGACTAAAAATTTAGGAGTTCTGATGGTCTAAAGGTCAAAACTGACTAAATTTTGTGAAACATTTTAATGAGGAAGGAAGAAGCGAGGAAAGTATGTCAAGATTGTACCAGGTTGATGAATGTGGTCTCTGACTTCAAAGTATAGGTGCGTGATTTCTACGTATTTTAATGTAGCAGTGAGAATTTTCCTATTAGCAAAAAGCCCAAGACTAAACGAAATTTCTTGTTAAAATTTATGAAAACAATAATAATATTTTTTTACTTTTCCTTTGTCCACTATTTGTAGACGTGTTTCGATTATGATGATTAAATTTTACACTTTAATTAAAAATAACTATTAAGACTATATTGTCATCATCAACTGAGAAACCGCTAACTAGGATTTAGTTCCAATGACGCACTTACTAATGATAATTAGAAACTAGCAAGCATTGTTTGACTGTAAAAACCACTTTTGATATACGTAATACATCGTAACTAGCCGGATGTTTTACTAAGGATAACAGTGCATCAAATGTTGTTGACAAGTAATTTCTTATGTGTTTTTTAAGCCAGACAAAAATCATGACGTAAATAAAAGTATGAAAATAGAAAAAAAATGGTCGTAAAAAAATACCAATACCTCTGCTGCCATATTCCGAAGTGAAACTACGATAATATCGCGCCGATAATTAGTCTATGGTTCGGCCTTTGACAAGGAAATTCCCATACAAAGTAAATTTCCGAACGTAATTGTTGTTGTCAATTCGATAATATCGGAGCTCCGATAAAACTTCGGAATACCAACCCAGTAAGATGTGTCAAAACATTGTATCTTGTGATAACAACTTTTTACCTTCACGTTGCCAGAAGACTGATAATTCAGCATTTACGAAAATTTTTCCTCGTTATTGAACGCATGGAGTCATTCAAAGTCAGGGATGGAGCCCTTTTCGCCGAACCTTTAAAAATAGTCCATCTAATGAGCATGAGCGTACTCACGCGTTTTTTCCTACTAAAAATAAACCAGTTTAACAAAAGATTATCTGCGGTAGTTTTGAAAACCTGTAGTAGGGGTCCGGGTTTAGAGAGTCTATTTTATCGTCCAACTCCGGCGACGCAAAGCTTTCAAAGAATTAGTTCGCCCTAATTGCCAAGAGTTACAGCTGTATCGTTCCTCCCACAAACCGGCCACAAGAATGAACTGTTTGTATATTACAAAGTTTCTAGCTTCAGATAAAAGATTTAAAAAGTTTTATTATTTGTTCTGTATCGTAGCATATTCTTAGAAGTACCCACTTCATGAAAAGCCTGGTAATTTCATGAAATTGGGATATTTTCATGACATGTATGTCAAACTGCATCAAATATATTGTAGCATATTCTTAAAAGTACCCACTTCATGAAAAGCCCGTAAAT
The DNA here is from genome assembly GCA_947532105.1 of Athrips mouffetella. NCBI lineage: Eukaryota > Metazoa > Arthropoda > Insecta > Lepidoptera > Gelechiidae > Athrips > Athrips mouffetella. The sequence continues at coordinate 7,554,563 of OX383958.1, forward strand.
TTCATGAAATTAGGGCATTTCATTACATGAATTTTAAACTGCATCAACTGATAGCGCATTTTGTGTGGGAGGTCAATTTTCTATTTGTTATTTTATATTTCTTAGCAAAAGATGTTCAGTTTTCTGGTTTAAATTCTTTGGCATCTCTAATGACTCATCTTTCCGTCAGGTATGACACTTAATAACATCCCATGCAACGTCTACTGTAGGACAGGAAGCTTCTTCCAGAATACCATAAAAACCCGTGATCTTCGCTTGTAAGCGTTGCGGCTGGCGGCCGCTGTTGTTGGTGATCGCGCAGTATGTAAGATGGTACGATACTCAAAAAGAGGCTGCTGCCCATCCTCCAGTTCACAAGCTCTTAGTTGCCTATTACGACACCCACGGGTAGTGATGGGTTTGAATTTTTATTTGCCGGCACCACAAAGCCGTACGACACACACGAGTGGAATTTCTGCGTACGAACGATCCATCCGCATGCAACCACAAAGCAAATATTACTAGAGACGAGAACATGCGGACTTGACGGAAAGGTGCGTCGCGAATAATTTCGATGCGGAATGTCCGAAGGTGTGTGTTGCTACACTAAACAGGAGCAATATGCGTAAAATTTATGGGTGTAAGAGAAGATGGGTGAACCGAAAACTGAAAGGGCGTGCTCAGTCAACGAAACTGAACAACTTTCCCAAAGAAACATTTTTGGGAAATGATTTTTTTTACTTTTCCAGCTTTTCCGTACAAAATATTCGATAGAAAGGAAAAAAAAAATTTATTTAATTTCTTTGACTGAGCACGCCCTTTTAGTTTTCGGTACACCGTCACTTACACCCTGTATATTTAAAAACTACTTTTGTGTCGGTTCTGGCATCAAAGAGAAATTTGAAAAATTGTATCTTCTGATAAACGAATCTCTAAAATTACTAGAACTTCATATTGAAACATTGATTAGCTGTCAATATTGTTTTACCAATCAAATGAAAAGTTCTGGGCTTTCCCTCGAGGAAATTAATTAAATTATTTTATTAAGTTCTGAGGAATATCAGGAGATAAAATATTTGTACAAAATTGGAGGTCATGCTTTCGTAAATAATTACCTAACACTAGAGATAAGAACCTTGAAGTTTGAGGGAAATGGCAATTTTCTATTAAGTTAATCAGCTACGTTTTTTTGAGTGTCGAAGGTGCCACGCTCATCACTGTTAGTAATTTCTTTTTTTATGGTTTTACAATACGAATGAAATCTTTTTAGAATAAAATATATTACAGATACTTGACAGTAGCCACCTGACATGGACCACGGCTGTTGTTGACAAGCACCGCATCGGTACGCCAAGTTAAGACATACATCATCATCATCAATCAGTCGATAGACGTCCACTGCTGGACATAAGCCTCTCCTAAAGATCTCCATGATGACCGGTCCTGCGCTGCTCGCATCCAGCGGCTTCCCGCGACCTTGACCCGTCCACCTTGTGGGGGGCCTGCCAACGTTTCGTATTCCGGTACGTGGTCGCCACTCTAGAACCCTTACGCTCCGTCGGCCATCGTCCAATCGTCCATCGTCCTTCGAAGTTAAGACATACGTGGCTCTCTAATTTAAAAAAATGAGCAGGCGTTGTCAGCGTTTAAGAAACATCCCAGTTGGTAAAATGTAAAAAGAGTATGAAATGTATGTGTATTAATGGAGAAGCACCACAAAAAAAAATTATAAATCCCATTAAAAAATGTCTGGTCAAGGGATTCCTTCGAATTTTTAACAGCTTAAAATGAGGTACCTAAATAAATAGCCATCGTATTATGGTGAAGAGTCGGCTGCACATCAATGAGTAAGACATGAACTGGTTTCTATTGTTTGCAGCGTACCTCTGGATTTGGTTTTTTGACACTTGTTTGCAGCCGTGTGTACCATATTAGGAACAAATAAGCAACAACGTTGATCGGTGGTTCAAAATGCAAAAGGCCTTCAAATAATGGCACCAGCCTATTTCTACCCGTGGTTTTCGTAAGAGGCGACTAGGGAATTAGGGACAGGAGGATGGGCAGCGACCTCATGCGTATCGTACCATACTTGTACCGGGTGTTAGTGTAAACGTTGTGATTCTTGAAACTGTGCATTGAGACCATGAAACTAATAACTTAACCTAAGGAACATAAAATTTTGACTTCCCATAGAAATTGCACCAGCTGATTGCGCATTTTGTATGTGAGATGAAAATTATTTTTCGTATTTCGACCTATGTTCCTTAGGGAAAGTTGTTCAGTTTCATGGTCTCAATGCACAGTTTCAAGGATCACAGTGTTTACACTAACACCCTGTATAACTTACATACCGCAGTCGCTATCAACTGGGGTCCATAATGCCAGTCGAAACGCTAACAAGCGTGGTGACTTCTCCTCCAAATGTAACACGCGTTTCCTGGTATTCTGCAGTCAGCTCCTTGTCCTGTAGTGGACGTTTCATGGGATGTTATGATGATAAAGAAGGACGCTGCTGTCCATCTATTGGATAAGTTTTTCTAAAACGCCTTTTACTTCTCTTAACACGGGAATACACGACAAGTCAGGTGTGTGGATGAAATGTATGGCGCGCCATACGTTTTGCCCGCACTCCTGACCTATCGAGTACTTTACCTAGTATTTATATCAGGCAAAATTTTTTGCTTACCTTGTACTCACTTAGGTAAAGGTACTTCATCATCAACATCATCATCATATCAGCCAAAAGACGTCCACTGACGGACACAGGCCTCTCCTGAAGATCACCATGATGACCGGTCCTGGGCGATGGCCGATGAGGCGTAAGAGTTCTAGAGTGGCGATCACGTTCCGGAAGACGAAGCGTAGGCAGGCCCCCCACAAAGTGGACCAACGATCTGATCAATCTTTACCAAATGTTGCAAATTTCGCTCTCTAGTAAATTATAATGTTAAAAATGACATAAAAAGCAATATACAACGTCCCTGTGTTCCATAAACTTATCGAAAATTACAATTCGCTCGTACAGCATTACCTTCAGTATTTTAATTAAAATTCGGGGCAGCTTTCGTCAGGCGTTTTTATCCAGGGCAGGATTGGATGCCTCATTTTTCTTTGCCTATTTTTTAAGTTATTGTTTTTACGCACAGTGTAATGTTTAAGGGCTTTAAGCTATGTAACTCAAACTAAAAACTTAAAATCTTTTATTCATTGTTGGATATTAAAATCTCTTAATGACGTCAGCTAAACAACATACATTATTGCTGCACAAATTCAGATTTTGCCTTGTTCATCCTTCGAGCAACACCTTCCGTCCCGGAACGGAAGGCCCGCGTTGCTCGAAGTGTTCACCAAATATAGATCTGGTACTCGTTATCTCCATCCCTTTCTATCTCGATCAATACACGCTACAATGAAGCAGAATTTTTTTGACGAAAAACGAGTTCTAAAACACTCTATCTGAAAGGCATTAATGGCGCAAGAGCAAAATTTGTCGGAGGGGAGACAGAGAGAAA